>CM066033.1:1269599792-1269632907 GCA_033557465.1 Ichthyophis bannanicus | reverse complement strand
GAAACTGCTAGGTACATATGAACCTAGATTGGCCACTGTTGGAAACAGAATACTTGGGCTTGATGGGACCTTGGTCTGACCCAGTATGGCATATCTTATGTTTCTTATGGTTATATCAGATCTCCCCTCAGCCATCCTCTTTTTCCAGGTTGAAGAGCCCTAACCTTTGTAGTCTCTCTTCATGGAGTAGCCTTCCCTCCCCTTTACAATTTTGGTGGCTCTTCTCTTGGTAACTTTTCTAATAACGCTATAAATCCATTTTAAGATACGGCGAACCGAATTGCACACAATATTGAAGGTGCGGTCGTACCATGGAAAGATACAGAGGCATTATACTATCCTTTGTTTTATTTTCAATTCCTTTCCTTATTATACCTAGCATTCTATTTGCTTTCTTGGCCGCCGCTGCACACTGGGCAGAGGGTTTTAACATGTATCCACGATGACGCTTCTATCTTTGCAGAGAGGATGCAGGCCCTCACGCGTAGCCTTGCTGTGTTCATGGCCCAGGAAGCTGCCAGGGACCTGGTGACCTCGGGTTCCTTGGCACCAGTGATAGCCCCGTCCACGGCGGGTGCTTCACATGCAGAGGTGCAGCCCATCCTAGAGGTCCATGCTCTCTTGGGTGGCTCCCGTGAGCACTGAGACCCCCCTCAGTGCAGCGGGTATCCTCCCCCCCTCCCATTTTGGAAAAGACGGGAGCTGCAGAGTCGTTCAGCTCTGCCCAAATGCCACTGGCACAGTCATCATTCGCGGTTTCCTCGCGGACTCTGACTCTGATTGGGAGACGAAGAGGAATCTTAGAGACCACCCATCACTGTGATGTCCCCTCCAATTCCTCGTCCCCGTATGAGCAGAGGAGGTCCCCCCTCCTTCCGAGGACACCTCCTTCCTTTAGTTAGTGTGGGACATGGGAAGGCTTTGCCCTTCACTATTGAAGTGGAGGAGGAACCTCGGGTGGAAGAGTTGGACATCCTCAAGTACCTGACTACCCCTAAAGATGCCATTATGGTTCCGATCCACCTGGTATTGGAACGGCTTCTCTTTTAGGATGAGGGAAACACTGCTCACGGTGCTAACAGTTCAGCCGATGTCTCAGTTCCATGTATCAAGTTTGCAAGCGCCCTGGGTTGAAAAAGCACAACTCCCTCAACTCCACAGTGGTGGAATTGGCCATGCGCCAGATTAAAAGTTCCAAGATGCACTCATCGATGCCCCGAGTAGGGAGGCACACACCATGGATGGCTTTGGTAGGAAGTGCTACCAGGGCTCGATGCTGGTGGCTCGGATCCAAGCATACCAGTTATACATGAGCATGTACCTGCATGACCTGGAGGGGGATCTTTTCGGCTGATCTGTCAGGAGAGTACCTTGAGCACTTCTGGAGGCCTAGTGGGCAAAAATGAAGGAGTACTCCAAATACATCACCCGGGTGGTCACTGATGGGTTTGAGTCCGTGGCCAGGGTGACTGCAGTGGGCATCTGTGGCCTGCTGCCTGTCATAGCTGCAGTCCTTGGACTTAGAATAATGGTTTCAAGACAAATTGGCCAATGTTTCATGCCAGGGAGAGAACCTCTTTGGCAACCCTATGGCGGAGAAGGCTGCAGAGTTGGAAACTGAGCACTCACCATGAACAGGCTCTTGAGAAACTGCTGACTCTTTTAGGAGAGAGGCTTCAGGGAAGAAGTCTTTTGACCCTTAAAAAAAAAAAAGGAAAAAAAAAAAAGGCCTATGGTACTTACACCCCGTATTGTTTGTGCCAGCTGCCCCAACAGGGGCAACAGGCTAAGGGTCAAAACCAGAGGCAACAGAGCAAGCCAAACCCCAAAGCTTCAAGCAGCAATGCAGCCCCAGCCAGGTGGCGGTTTTTGACTCCTGGCTTCAGACCATGGTCCGCTTTCCCCTCCCAGCCTCCGTTCTGCCACAGGTAGGGGGCAGCTGATACACTTTGCACACAGGTGGCACAGCCATAACAAACTGATGCCTGGGCACTGCCAGTTGGTCCACAAGGGACTACTTGCTGTGCTTCAATCAGATTTTCCCCCATCCCCCCCACACCTTCTTTCCAGGGGAGTACCCTCTTGAGCATTATCATGGCGAACTACTCCAACTGGAGCTCTAGGCCCTCCTGGCAGAATGGGTGTTGGAACTTGTTCCACCATTCCAAATAGGACAGGGTTTCTACTCCCGCTGCTTCCTGGTTTCCAAAAAACCAGGTGGTTCTGACCCAACCTGGATCTCTGCAATATTACTTGCTTCCTAGTGAAGGAAAAGTTCAAGATGGTATCCCTTGGAACATTGCTATGCTCCTTTTATCTCAGACACCTACACATCCTCATCCCTACCCCCTGTACCATCAGCACCTCCTCTTTATGCTCAGTGGACAGCACTATCAGTACAGGGTTTTTATCTTCACCTTGCCTCTGCCCCAAGGGTTTTTCACCAAATGTCAGGTGGTCATTGCCACCTCCTTCTGGATCCTGGGAATCTTTGTCTTCCCCTACCTGAACGACTAGTTAGCCAGGGGCAGGATGCCAGACAAAGTCTGGCAGTTTGTACAGCACACCATTCAGGTACTGGAACAGCTGGGCTTTGTCATCAGCTACCCAAAGTCCCACCTCCAACCCTCTCAATGCCTCGAGCTTTCCTTCTGGCAGACAGGGCCCAACGCCTACGCATCTTGGCCAGGGACGTCCAGCGGTGCCCAGGTGTCTCAGCTCAGCAGAAGCTGCGCCTCTGGGCCATATGACCTCCTACAGTCCATATTACCCCCTCAGCCTGATTTCAGCTGTGTCAGACGCAGTGGACTGTGAACACAATGGCATCAGGTAACTGGATATCTTTTGGACAGGGTCACAGTGACTCTGCCCTTCTAGGAATCCCTGTCCTGGTGGCAGAACCCTGCTCACCTACTTGCAGGGCTTCACTTCCAGGCCTGCCATACCAACAAGTATAATGACTGATGCCTCCAAACTTGGCTGGGGGGGGCACCTCTGAATGGCCTGTCCACACAGGGCCTCTGGACTGTGGGGGTAAAGCCACCATCAGATCAACTTCCTGGAGCTTCAGGCCATTGCCAGTGCCCTCCGAGTGTTGCAGCAACAGCTCTCCAACCAGGTCATCCTCATACAGATGGACAACCAGGTGGCCATGTTCTGCCTCAACAAGCAGGGCAACATAGATTCATACCTTCTTTGCTAGGAGGCATTCCACCTCTGGAAGTTTGCCATCTTGCACTGTATGCTCCTCAGAGCAGTATACCTCTTAGGGACGTTCAACATCCTGATGGAACGCCTCAGCAGAGTCCTTCAGCCACACAAGTGGACTCTGAACAGGCAGGTTGCCAACTGCATCTTCCAGATGTGGAGCATGCCATCCATAGACCTCTTTGCCACTCCCCGCAACACCCAGCTCCCTCTGTTTTGCTCCAGAGTGTCATGCAAGAATCGCTTGGCTCCTGATGCTTTTCTCCTGGACTGGAGTGATGATTTTCTCTGTTCCTACCCACCGACAACTCTGATGACCAAGACCCTTTTCAAGTTGCAGTCAGAATGGTGATGCTGTGATCCTCATTGCACCACATTGGCTAGGCAACCTGATTTCCACTCCTCCTCCAATTATCTCAATGGCAACCGCTCGGGCTGGGCTGTGCCCCGAACCTGATCTCACAGGATGAAGGGACTTTGCTTCATCCCAACCTGTTGTCCTTAATGCTAATGGCTTGAAATCTGAAGGTGTACTTGCAGAGTTCTGGTTACCATAAGACATGGAAAACGTCCTCCTTGCCTCACATAATAACTTGACGAGACATGCTTCTGCCTTCAAGTGGTGCAGGTTCTCCGTATGGTATGAGAACAAGTCTCTGGACCCCTTCTCCTGCTCTGTGGAGTCAGTTTTGTCTTATCTTCTGCACCTGTCAGACTCTGGTCTAAAGTCCAACTTGGTCAGTGTGCACCTCAGTGCTGTAGCTGCTTATCGGCCCATAGCTGATCAACTGGTCTCTGCTCACCCCTTAGTGGTCATTTTATGTGGGGCCTCCTACTATCTTGCCCCCCCTCCATTAAACCACCCCGATGGCGTGGGACCTTAATGTGGTACTTGAATTATTTTATTTATTTATTTACAGACTTTTTTATACCACGCTATTCGACATCAGTGCGGTTTACATGAAACAGAAATTTATACGGTGCAGGGGACTGTTCCGTATTTACAATAAACAGGTGCTTAAAACTTGGATAAACTTGGGTAACTATTTACATATAGGCTTCATATCAGGTCCTATCGTAGATTAATGATGATGTGTTGGTGTATGTGAGATGGTTGTTGGTACACCTGAATAGCTCCTCGCACCCCCCTTTGAGCCACTTAGCTCTTGCCCACTCATATTCCTTACCTGGAAGGTCATTTTTCTGGTGGCGCTTGCTTCTGTGCGCAGAATCATGAATTGCAAGTGCTGGTGGTGCACCTGCATTACTTCAGGTTTCATAAGAACAGGGTAGTTGTCCATAGCCACACAAAATTCCTACCTAAGGTAGTTTCTGCTTTTCATCTCAATCAGTCGGTAGTGTTACCCACCTTCTTCCAAGACTCATGCCAACAGAGCTGAGGCCTCATTGCACACCTTGGACTGTAAGAGAACACTGGCTTTATACCTGGAGAGGATGAAGGCCCATCGCCACTCCTCTCAACTCTTTATTAGCTTTGAAGCCAATAAGCTGAGGGTTGTGTTGTCGAAACGAACTCTCTCCATTTTGTGTGGTGGACTGCATCTCCTTCACTTACACTCAGGCTGGGCTGATGTTGGAACATCATGTCACGGCTCACAATGTCTGAGCTATGGCTGCTTTGGTAGCCAAGTTGGCTAGGTCTCCATAGCGGAGATCTGTAGGGCTGCTATGTGGTCTTCAGTCTACACCTTCACAGCCCATTACTGTCTGGATGGAGATTCACGGCGGGACAGCAACTTTGGCCAAGCCGTACTCCTTCATCTCTTTGGGAATTGAAGCAACTCCTTTCCACTGGCCCTTCTGTGTTCGTCCAGGCTACTGTAGAGTTGATCTGATGTTGATGTCCCTACTGGATGCTGACTCTCAAAACCTCTCAGCGATTGCTTATGCTGTTCGTTCTCGTTTCGTTTTTTTCTGGTTGCCCCATTGGGCCTTTTACAGGTTTTTGTTTTTTGGTAGCCTGTAGCTGGGGAGCCCCATATGTGAAGAATGACTTCCTGCCTGGTTACAGAGAAAGCATAGTTACTCACCTGCCGCAGGTATCTTCAGGATCAGCAGGAATTAGTCCTCACTACCTTCCCTCTTCCCCATGGAGTTTTTCTTTTTTGGCTTACTTAAGCTATATCGTCATACTGCGGTAAAGATGGCTCTTTCAGGCAGGAAGACTGGCACACAATTGTGAAGCACCTTTGAAAGGTTTCCTTTGGGAGCTGGGAAGCGTCCCACGTGTGCTCTGTCGGTGACAACACCCAAATGTGAGGACTGATTCCTGCTGATCCCGGAGAACACTTGGTACAGGTGAGTAACTGTGCTTTACACTAGCTGTAATGGGTCGCCCTCCTTGACTGTAGTATGGGGATAGATCTTTTATGGCGAGTGACCCTCCTCTGCCTCCTCTTTGGTGGTTTTATTTATTTATTGCATTTTGTATTGACAAGGCATGGGTGTACCACTGAGATTTTACCAAATCTCTACCAGGAGGGAGGAGTAGCCTAGTGGTTGGGGCAAGGTACTTCAGGCCGGAAGGTCAGGGGTTCAAATCCCACTAGAGGACAGCAACCTTGGGCCGGAAGGACTGGGGTTTCTAGTCCCACAGATGCTCCTTGTGGTCTTGGGCAAGCCACTTAATCCTCCATTGCCCATGTTCCCTGTAAGTATTAGTGTATGTGTCTCATATCCCCGTGTGTTAAATGTATCCCCCAATTGTGTTGTGACCGCTTTGATTGAAGGATAAGGCAGTATACAAAACTGTCTAAATAAATAAATGGGACATTGTTGAAGTCTTTGTGCCCACCTGTGTGTGTGTGAACTATGAATGTGAAATTGACCTGTTCATATGGTGGTTAGGTGGATTTTGTTGGGGGGGGACTGAGGTAGGGGGGGGAATTTTGTGTGTGTGAGAGTGTTTGGTGGGGGTTGCTTGGTGAGCAGTTTAATATGTTTGGTAGGGAGGCTGCATGCGATTGAGGGATGGGCTTTAGCTGTGGAAGGGGCGGTTGGCCTGAGAAGGTGTGACTTACAGTTCCGATTTAATTAATTAATTAATTTATTTAACATCATTTTTTTTTTATATACTGCCTTTCTACCAATCAAGACAGTTTCCAGAAAACTCAGTGCAGTAACATTAACATTTGAACAGTAAGGTGCACATTAAAGGGAACATATAACAGGTAAACAATCATCAAACTTTTGAGGCATAACTATTTACAGTGTGTTGATGGGGTGTGGTTGTTACTCAGCTGGGTGTTCCTTGTTCGGTATTTGATCCATAATGCTCTAGGAACAGCAGAATCTTTAAGTTTTTACAGAATTGGCTAGTTAACTGGATGAATCTTAATTGTGGTGGCAAAGGGTAGGAACGCAGAGTGAAAATGGTTCTTTGGCTGCATGAGGGTTTGTTTATGGGTATTTCCAGTCTCTTGCTTGTAGCTGTTCTCCTGGAACTTTCAAAGTTGTTGCTCACTTACTAGAGGAGTGAGGCTATCTGCTGATTGAAATTTTGTGGGTGTGTAGAATGATTTTGTGTTTGATCCTGCTTATAATGGAAAGCCAGTGAAGCTGTTTGAGGAGTGGGGTAATGTGAACCTGTTGAGATTTGCCAATATGGTTCTAACTACTGTAGTTTGAGCTAGTTATAGGGGGTAAAGTGCGCTCTTGGGAAGGCCCCGGTAGATGGAATCGCAATAATCATAAACTGGAGTGATTACTGCTTGACCAACCGCTCGGAAATCCATCAGGGACAGGAGTTTGCATAGGTTCCTTAAGGTGCGAATCTTGAAGTAGACAGATTTAGTAATTCAGCTTAGTTGTGGCTGAAAGTTGAGTTCTTGGTCAAGTGTGATGCCCAGATAATTAATTTGTGTCCTGTGAGTGTGGTGAGCAAGAGAATAGGTGGGGGTTGGGAGGTGGTGCATCTGTAGGATGGTGTCTATGGTGGGGGCTGGGGGATTTTTGGCTATGAGACAGGGCATAGGGAGTGAATGAGAGATGAATGATAATGAGAAATGTTCTTAAAGTTGTGTAACACACCTCTCATCTATCATCTTGTGCGTGCTCTCATGGATCCCCCCTGTCAATCCATCTGTGGCACCAGTTCTTTCACCTCAGGCCTTTGCTACCACTTTTAATGTTAAACTCACTACTCTTCAATCTTTGATCCCTCCTTTAATGGTCCATACCCTCTTCAAGGTCTTCCTCTTCTAATACTAGTGCTTAATTTTCCATTTTCTCTCTTCCTAGCTTTTCTGAGCTCATTCGAGTCATTGCCTCTTCCTGGCTGACTATAGCACTTTCTGATCCCCATCCCTTCCAGTTTTTCAAGCCTCTTACTGAGTCCTTCCTTCCTCAGATCTCTTCTATTTCTCTTTTGCTTTCCTCCAGCCTCTTCCTTATTGTTTGGAAGGAGGCCATTGTGCTCCCTGAAGCCCTGCTGCTAAAGATCCTTCCAACCCCTTCAACTATCGGCCCATTTCCCTCTTATCTTTCCTTTCAAAAGTCACAGAGCGTCTTGTTCTCCAGGACCAAGCAGGAAGTCAGTCCTCACATATGGGTGACGTCGGCGCCGACAGAGCCCTCGTGCGGAGCATTTCCCCAGCTTTCAAAGAAAGCCTTTGGGAATTGCAGCGCGCATGCGCGGTCCCCTTCCCGCCCAAGGGTGCCATCTTGCTCAGTTTTCTTTTTTCCCGCAGAGCCCGACGGACGTAGTTCGTTTTTCCCAGAGGAAAAAGTTGATTTTCCCTATTTTTTCTCTCTTCTCCGGTTCGACGCCGGATCCTTTTCCCGCTCGGACTGATATGCCGGTATCGAGTCCTTTCTCTCTTTTTCGGTTTTTGTCCTTTGTGACTAGCGTTCGCGCCTTTTTTCTTTTTTCCCTGGCAGCCCGGTCTTTTGACCTCACAGGGGCCCTTTTTCCCCCGATGGCTACCAGCGGGTTTAAGAAGTGTGATCGGTGTAAGAAACGTATGTCTCTTACCGACACACATGACTGCTGCCTCCGCTGCCTCGGACCCGATCATGACCCGATGATCTGTGGTCCGTGTGGCAAAATGTCCTCGAAGGCGTTGAGGCGTCAGCAGCACCAAAAGGATAGGATCTTTTCTGACTCCGCGTCCGGATGGGCCCGGACCTCGTCAGAGCCCTCGACGTCTCGGGACTCCGGCCCCGAGCAGCATCGGGGTTCCTCTGAGCGGGGGTCTCCTTCGCGGGAACATCGCAGGAAGAAGAAACCCGTGAAGGCAGCGTCGGTGGACGCTCCTGGTTCCTCGAGGGCCAGGTCGCATAGCCCCGATAGCCGTCCCGGGTCTTCGGAGTTGGAGAGGCCTGCCAAGCATCCTTTTTCACCAGGTACCTCCCTCCTATTTTCCAGGGGAGCCTCCAAGACTCCCTCTGCACAGGGACCTACTCCTTCAGGAGTTAGCAAGTCTGCTAAAGGATCAGGCTGTGGAACCGGTGCCCCACCACCTGAGAGGTCACAGCTTTTATTCCAGGTACTTTCTGGTACCAAAAAGAACAGGAGGCCTCAAACCCATCCTAGACTTGCGCAACCTCAACAAGTTCCTGGAGAGGGAAAAGTTCAAGATGCTTACCCTTGGAATCCTGCTGCCCTACCTCCAGCAGGGAGACTGGCTATGCTCCTTAGATCTAAAGGATGCGTATACTCACATCCTTATTCATCCAGACCACAGACAATATCTCAGATTTGTTGTGGGGGGAAACCACAATCAGTACAGAGTACTACCCTTTGGCCTGTCCTCCGCTCCCAGGGTGTTCACCAAGTGCCTGGCAGTGGTGGCGGCCTACCTGAGGCTTCAAGGTCTTTTTGTGTTTCCGTACCTGGACGACTGGCTCATAAGGGGCCAATCTTCCCAGGAGGCCAATCAAGCCACCCTTCGCACTGTGGCTCTGCTTCAGCACTTGGGGTTTGTCATAAACTTCGCAAAGTCCACTTTGCTCCCGTCCCAGAACTTAGAATTCATAGGAGCCAGACTAGACACTCTTCAAGCGAAGACTTTTCTGCCTATGGACAGAGCCCACAGGCTGATGGATCTGGCCAGGCAGTTTTGCAGCAATTCCCTGGTCTCTGCCAGGCAATTCCTGAGACTACTCGGCCATATGGCTTCCCCGGTTCATGTCACCCCCAATGCCCGCCTGCACATGCGGCCTGCTCAGTGGAGCCTTCACACTCAGTGCCATCAGGCCACGGGGAGCCTAGCGGACTCAGTAAAAATATCGGACCTGCTAGTCTCCTCTCTGCAATGGTGGCTTCATCTTCCAAATCTGGTACTCGGAGTGGTTTTTCAATCCCCTCCGCATTCTCAAGTGCTGATGACAGATGCTTCTCTTCTCGGTTGGGGAGCACATTGCCAAGGGACATGTACTCAGGGTCACTGGACCCCTTGGGAGGCTGCTCAACAGATAAATCTCCTGGAGCTACGGGCGATACTCCTAGCTCTGAGAGCCTTCTCCCACCTCACCTCTCACCAGTCTGTACTGGTCCAGACGGACAATCAGGTTGTCATATTCTACGTGAACAAACAAGGAGGCACAGGCTCCTTCCTTCTATGTCAGGAGGCACAACGGCTGTGCTCTTGGGCTGTCAATCACGGAATCCTTCTCAAAGCTGTCTACCTCCCAGGTCAAGAAAATTACCTGGCGGACAGACTGAGCAGGATCCTGCAACCACACGAATGGAGGTTGAACCCATTGGTGGTTCAGCAGGTCTTTCTCAGGTGGGGCCTCCCCACCATGGATCTTTTCGCCAGTCCTCTGAACCGGCAACTCCCGAGATTTTGCTCCAGACAACCGCATCCTCTCAGAGTAGCATTGGATGCGTTTCTGATCTCGTGGTCCACAGGCCTACTGTATGTGTTTCCTCCCACGCCACTAGTGTCCAGAACGCTGTTCAAAGTCCTCAAGGACGGGGCTTCATTGATCCTGATAGCCCCCAGGAGGCCGAGGCAACCATGGTTCCCGCTTCTGCTGCAGCTAGCGGTGGACACCCCTCTTCCTCTGGGGTTTCAACACGATTTCCTGTCTCAGGATCAGGGGACTCTCTTGCACCCCAACCTCCAGTCCCTTCATCTGATGGCCTGGCTGCTGAAAGGGTAGTCCTGGCCCCCCTACTACTGCCTCGAGAGGTGGAAGATGTGGTCTTGGCCTCTAGGCGACAATCCACCAGGAAATCCTACGCTCTTAAGTGGCGTAGATTCTCTGCATGGTGTGCTCAGCACAGTGAGAATCCCTTCTCGTGCTTGGTAGCGGTAGTATTGCAATATTTGCTTTACCTCTCCAATCTGGGCCTTAAGTCTAACTCTGTCAGAGTTCACCTTAGTGCTCTCTCAGCGCACCACTCGCCGGTGGACGGTAGGCCTCTTTCCAACCACCCTTTGGTGGCTCGTTATCTCAGAGGCCTCCTTCTGCTTAAGCCTCCCTTACGTCCACCGGCCCCTGAGTGGGATCTGAATGTGGTCTTACAGCGGATTACTTGTCCGCCTTTTGAACCTATGGCTACCTGCCCTCTCCGTTTTCTCTCCTGGAAAACCTTATTTCTGGTTGCTCTTACCTCTGCTAGGCGAGTGAGTGAACTTCAGGCACTAGTGTCTGATCCTCCTTACACTAGGTTCTACAGGAATAGGGTAGTCTTATGGACTCACCCTAAGTTTCTTCCTAAGGTTGTCTCCCCTTTTCACCTCAATCAGGAAGTGGTTCTTCCGACCTTCTTTCCCAGACCGCATGCCAGCCGGGCTGAGATGGTCCTGCATACCCTGGACTGTAGGAGAGCATTGTCCTTCTACCTTGACCGTACGCGGGAGCATCGGAGGGCTGTTCAGCTCTTCGTCTCTTTTGACCCCAATAAGTTGGGGCTTCCTGTCTCCAAGCGTACTTTGTCCATATGGGTCGCTGACTGTATCGCCTGGGCTTATGGGGCAGCCAGCCTCTCGTTGGAGGGTCGAGTCACGGCTCATCGTGTCGGGGCGAAGGCTGCGTCAGTGGCTCATCTCCGCTCTGTTCCGTTGGCAGACATCTGCCGGGCCGCTACTTGGTCTTCAAGCCAGACTTTTGCGGCCCATTACTGCTTTGAGAGGGAGTCCCGCAGGGACAGTGCTTTCGGACAGGCAGTACTCCATAATCTCTTTGGGGTTTAGGCAACTCCTACCCTCCGGCCCTGGTGTTGGGCTACCGGTCGGGGGCGTTCTCAGAGAGGATTCCTTCCTTACGTACTGACGAGCTAGAGGGAGCTCATTTTTTCCGCTTGAGGTCTCCGGTAGCCTTAAGCTGGGGAGTCCCATATGTGAGGACTGACTTCCTGCTTGGTCCTGGAGAAAGAGTAGTTACTCTCCTGTAACAGGTGTTCTCCAGGAGCAGCAGGAATCGGTCCTCACAACCCTCCCTCCTCCCCTTGGAGTTGCAGTCATATGATTTGTTTTTGCTAATTTTTTGCTGTCTTTTAGCTATGTCATCAGACTGAGCAAGATGGCACCCTTGGGTGGGAAGGGGACCGCGCATGCGCGCTGCAATTCCCAAAGGCTTTCTTTGAAAGCTGGGGAAATGCTCCGCACGAGGGCTCCGTCGGCGCCGATGTCACCCATATGTGAGGACTGATTCCTGCTGCTCCTGGAGAACACCTGTTACAGGTGAGTAACTACTCTTAGTCCACCAATTGCAGAATGTCATTCTTTCTTCCCATGCCCTTCACTTTTCTCAGACTGTTTGTTTTTTGCCCATTCTTCTTGACTGAGTACTGTTTGCTGGCTGTTACTGACTATTTACACTCTTCTCTTAATGCTCGTCAAAAGGTGGTTCTTGCCTATCTAGATCTCACTCTGGCTTTCTGCTTGGTGGATCATTCTATTCTTTGTTCTCATCTATTGGTGTATCGGGTTCTGCGCTTGCCTGGTTTCATTCTAATCTTTCTTGCTGTTCATCTAGAGTCTCTTGGTCTTCTCGGATTTTTGCTGCTCAGACTCTTCAGTGGTGTCCTGCAGAGCTCTGTTCTCAGTCCTATCCTGTTTATTATTTTCTTGGTCCCTTTGTGTTTCTTATTAAATCCCTGGATATTGTTTCCTTCATTTATGCCAACAATATACAGTTGCTTTTTCGCTATCTCCAGGAACAAGCAGGAATGTAGTCTTCACATATGGGTATCGTCGGTACCGACGGAGCCTGCGTGGGAACGCTCCCCAGCGTCCAATTAGGAAGCTTTTTGGAGCATCCACAGCGCCTGCGTGCTGCCTTCCCGCCTTTCCCAACTGCATCTCTCCAGTTCTAAGTTTTCCGCGGAGCCAGCAGGTCATGTTCCTGTCACCACAGAAACTTTTTTTTCTTATTCTTCTTTTTTGTGGTCACGTCTGCCTTCCTCGACGCTATACCGGTACCGCCAGTTCTTTCTTTCTTTAAAAAAAAAAAAAATATATATATATATACTATTCTTTTTACAAACTTTTCCAGGTGCACGCACAATTTTGGGCCTTAGGCCCAAAATTTCCTCCACTATGGAGAAACCCGCCTCAGGTTTTAAAAAATGCACCAAGTGTGGCAGTACCATCTCCGTCACCGACACCCACGAGTGGTGTCTTAAATGTTTAGGTCCTGACCACTCCATCTCAGAGTGCATGGCTTGTGCCATGATGTCCAAAAGGGGTCGACAGAACCGAGCTGCCAAGCTCAGTGCCCTTTTTCCCTCAGATGCAGCTTCGGTGGCATCGACGTCTTCCAGGGCTTCGTCTTCCTCCCATGGATCTCAGGTAACTAAACATAAGTCCAGCCGGTCCTCAAAGGGTAGATCTCCTTCCAAGCATCGAGATGCCTCTGACGTTGCCCTTGAGGGTTCCATACTGGCAAAATTGCCACGGCGGGAGGCTTTGGCTTCCAAAGCATTATCTGGGATCCAAGATGTTTTCGAGGCCTCGACCTCGGCAGAACTACTGGTGCCATGCTCTGGGGTACCGGCTGTCTCCGGTACCGACACCCAGGCATCGGCAGTGTCGATAGACCAGAGGTTCCTGGCTATTGAACGCAGTCTGGCGGCTCTCCTTGTGGCATCGATGCTCTCGGAGCCGCGTCAGATGGTTCAACTGGTACCGGCAGCGATGCTGGTACCGATAGCATCGACATCACTATCGGCTTTGCCGGCACCCAGTCATGCGATGCTTTCTGGTGCCGATACACCAATTACACCCGGTACCGACTTCGGTCGGTACGGGTATCAGGCTCTTCAAGAGCATCCGGACAGACGATACTTTGAATTCTCGGAGGACTCCGAGGATTCTGATAGCTCTGCCGGTACTGGGATACTTCTCCCGGAGAAGTCTTCCTCTCCTAAATGAAGGATGTCTCCTCCAGAAGATATCTCCTTTCAAGATTTCATCAGGGAGGTGGCTCATGGATTGTCCAATCTCCAGGAACAAGCAGGAATGAGTCTTCACATATGGGTATGACGGTACCGACGGAGTCTGCGCGGGAACGCTTCCCAGCGTCCAATCAAAGAGCTTTTGGAAGCATCCCACCACGCCTGCGTGCTGCCTTCCCGCCTTTCCCAACTGCCTCTCCTCAGTTTTCGTTTTCCGCGGAGCCGGCAGGACGTCCTCCTGTCACCGCAGAAAATTCTTGTTTTATTTCTTTAGTTTTCTTGTGGTCGCGGCTGTCTTCCCGACGCCACCGGTACCGCCGGTGTTTTCTTTTCTTTTCTTGTAAAATATTCCTTCTTCACGGGATATATTTTCTTCATAGTGTCCCACGGTTCCTTAGGCCTTTTAGGCCTCTTCTTTTTCCTTCATGGAACCGCCAGCCACTTTCTCCAAGAAATGTTCAGACTGTGGCGGTACAACTTTATTTTTAGACCCTTGAAGTCGGTGTCTAACCTGCTTGGGTCCTGACAACAGTTTGGTGAGAAGAGGTCTTCAACATCGAGGTTCCCTTGATACACGGTTTCCCTCCAACTTTGGGGCACTGTCCCCTCCTTCTTCTACACAGGATCAGGTAACCCACAGTCTGTTAAGACTAGCCAGCCCTCGAGTGGTAGGTCTCATGCACAGCATGTAGACGGCTCCGGCCTTGCCCTCGAGGGCCCACTGGTTTCAAAACCCCGGCGGAAGTCTTCGGTCTCCAAAGCCTTTCAGGAGTTTCAGGTTGTTCTTGGGGTTCACCCCTCACAGAACATATCTGAGCCGTGTCCGGTTGTGGCAGCCGCTTCGAGCGGTACCGATACCCCGGCATCGGCACTGGTGTTGGATGAAACACTCCTCACCAGGGATGGTCATCTGGCGTCCTCGGTGCCTTCGGGACCGGTGGATTCTCTCCAGACTGACTTTCCTTTATCGGTACCAGCACCGATACTACCACCGACGTCGGTACCCTCCAGACGTGCATCGATAGCCTCGCTTTTGTCGATGCCGAGTCTCGAATCGATCTCCAGTCTGGAGGACTGGGTACCGACTCGCCTTGGTACCGGCTCTTGGCAGTACCGAAGGCTCGGTTCCGATGATTCGGATCCGCAACTCTCGGTTCCCTCGGGGCCGATTGAGCTGCCCTCGATGCCGAGTTTGGAATCGATCTCTAGTCTGGAAGACTGGGTACCAATATGCTTTGGTACCAACACTGATCGATACCGCTGGCTCGGTACCGAGGATAGCGGCCAAAGGTTTTCGGTTACCCCGGTACCGATTGAACGGTCACTGATTACTGCTCCGATATCTGTCGGGCTCGACTCCGACATCGGTGCCGGTATTGGCATTGGTACTGGTATCCACAGTAACATCGTGCCCAACTCCTGCCATGCTTTTTTCAACAGGATCGCTCCCTTCTATACCAAGCTTGGAGTCGATACCTGGCATGGACAATGTGGTAATGACGGTCGCTGCTCCTGACAGCCAGTACCAGCGACCATACCTTAAGCATTCCACACTGCACTCTGCAGGATCTTCTATTCCAATATATTTGGATTGTTCTGTCGGTGCTCAGGCTAGTTCTTCAGATCTAACCTGTCCAAGAGAGATTCCTTTTGGGGATCCCTCTTTTCAGAGTTTCCTCCTGGATATAGCAAGATCTCTTGCCATTCCTATCCCAGGACATGATCCTGCACAAGGCTCTGTTTCTACCAAAGCAAAGGAGAACATAATGCTTCCTTTGCATCATTCCTTGCAGGATCTCCTTCTAGGAATGTGGGAAACACCTTTAAGGGTACCCCCACCTTCCAGAGCAGCTGATCTCTTATATCAGGTGCCCCCCTCTCCAGGGTTTCAAAAGACTCAACTTCCTCATCATTCCATAGTAGTGGAATCAGCAATGAGGCGGATAAAGAGTAAGAAAAAGCACTCTTATCATCTGCCAGGTCGTGAGTCTAAGACACTAGATGCCTTTGGACGTCAAACCTTCCAGACATCTATGCTTTCTGCAAGAATTCTCTCATATATTTTTTATATGAGTCTGTCTCTTGAGGAGGTCACAAAGCAATTACATCTTTTGACTCCTTCTCTTCCGGAGTCCAAGAGTGAAGGCTATTCTTCACTGCTTAAGCATCTCCAGAGTATCTCTTGCTTTCTTACTCGTGCTTCCCTAGACTCTTTTGAGTCTGCTAGCAGGATTTCTGCTATATCTATAGGGGCACGACGTAGAGCCTGGCTTCAGGCTTCAGACTTAGACAAATGGGCAAAGCAAAGACTGGGACATGCTCCTTGTACTGGAGACAATCTTTTCAACAAGGAGTCTTTACGTCAGGTTACTCAGTTGTCCACTGACTTACCTGTTCCTAAGGGCTGTTCTGCACCTTCTTCTGTCCCATTAGGTAGGAAGTGTCCTGCCAAACCTTCTTCCCATAGGAGAAGAAGGTTTTATGCATCATTTGCCCATCATGCAGATGTTCCCAAACAGGGGAAGCATCGTCCTGGTCTGCAGAATTCAACCTCTCACCAGGCTCAGCAAACCCAGCAACTGCAGGGTATCTGATTAATCTTCATCAGATGCTTGTGATTCTGGGGGTTAGAATCCGCAGTTGCTTCTTTTCAATAGAGGCAATCCACTGCTCTCATTCTAAACCCTAGACATGGATCTCTTCCCAAAAGACATCCATTTTTTTATGTTCTATGAACTGTCAGGATGTTCATGCCTATAGGGCACAGGGTTCTCCTCTTCTTCCTGCTAGGGAAAGAGGTCTAACCACTATCAAATGATAGTTCCTGTGCCAGCATGTCTTTTTTCCTTTCTATAGACTCACTACTTTGTAAGTCTTCTTCAGCTCCATTCTTTTTACCTTCTTACCAAGCTGTAAGAGTGGTATTACTTCACTGGAGGGCTTTCTTCAGCCTCTCTAGTTTTGTTACTTTTCCGGTGTGGAGTTCTCTTCTCTGAGTTGACTCCTCTTTTTCAATCTTGCTTTGAAGCAGTTCATCAGACATGTCCAGAGTCCTACTCCTGTTCTGTCTGTTCTTCCTGTTTTTAAACAGTACCATTCTTCTGCTGTCTGGCAAGCAGCTGCCAATGCAGGAGCCTTAATGTTTGGACCACTGGTTCTTGTCCACCAGCAACCAGATTTGTCCTCCATTAACATTCTCTCTGGTCTTAGTAGTGGCTCCAAGTCAGTGCTGTCATCTGTCTTGGAAACTTTTTCACTACAAGCTTGTTGGATTGTCTTCTCTTTCTGCCATCTCCATTCCCCTGGGTTTGGCAGCATAGTTGACATAGAACTGGCTACTGGAGAGCCAGGAGCTATCTCATCATTCTCCTGCATCATGCTCTCTGCAATCCTACAGAGAAGCTCTCCACTATGGGCCCTTGCTAGAGAGCATGGGTTTTTTTTCTCCAACAGCTGTCCTAGATGGCTGGAAAAGGCTTTTTCAGTCATGTCTCCCATGACTAGAAAGGGTCTCCTTTTTAATATAAAGGACATAGGCCTTCTCTTACGTGAAAGCTTAAGGAGTTGCCAATTCCCTGCTTTGGTCCATAGTATTTCCAATCGGGAATATGCTTTTCTCCTTGCAGCTCGTCCTCATGGTAAGAACGCATGATACCTCTTTGCCCTTAAGCAGGTCAGCATGGTATCTCATTTTTATGCGTCTCCTGTTCACTTATCATGCTAGAGTTCTAGAATACTCGGGACTTGCTGGCTGCAGACTGATATCATCCTCTGCTTTTCACGTAACCGTCCTGGTTATTTCACTACCTAGCATCCCTGTAGCTCATAACCAGTGGGAACAGATTCTCTATATATCTTCTCAAGTAGGTTCCACCTTCTTGTTGTTAGATAAATCTTTCCTCTCCACATTTTCCTATGTGAATACCGTTCTGTAGGCATATCTCTGTCTGCTTCAATTGCAGACACCCATATAGAGGCCTATATATTCATATCTGTAGCATACATCTTACAGATGTCTATGTCTATCTTTGTGTGTATTTTATGCCCTTCATATCTCACTATTGATATATTCTCATATATCTATCTATCTGTCTGTCAAGATATTTACTATGGGTAGATAGGTATCCTGCATTTATCTACCTGACTGTCCAGGCTCATATAGCTATATGATTCTGACAGATGGGTTTTACCCATACATATGCTATCCAGCATGTTTGGGGTTCCACACTCACAACCACTTTTGTGGTAGTTAACAACTTCCACCATAACCTTAAGGTTTAGGTACCTCTGAAGCTCTCCATGTTCCAGTATCTCTCCTAGCTGATCCCAGTTAGGAGAGCCATTGCGGATCTTCAGCTAATCACAGGCTCTAACGCCTCAGGCGTTTGTCCTTTCTTTTGGGATACAAGGGGTTTCCATACCTTTTCCTCCCACAAGGACTGTGCCTGTTTGTACAGTCCGGTCGGCCTTCTCTTTTTGCTCCCAAGGGTGAGCCACTCTGTTGCCAAAAGAGTTCGGCTTTTATCATAAAGACTTCCACTGAAGGCCCACCGTTTTTGGTACTACCCCAGTTCTCACCGGGGTTCCCTCTTACCTTTCAGGAATCTGACCTCCACTCTTTTTTCCTACAGGTTTATTACCTCCACTTCACAGTGAGGTCATCCTTGAGGTTCCTCTACTGGGTTCCCCAGTAGATCCCATGAACCTCCTTACTGCTGTGTAATCCTGTTAGGGGAGGTCCATATTGCAATATTCCTTCAATATCATTGATGATGATTATCATCCACACATGGACTCCTTTTCTGCAGTCCTATGCTAGGTTAGCTGTTCCACAGCACCTTTCTTTCTTCAACTCCTACCCTCCATCCTCAGGATGCCTGGTGTTGTGCGGGATAGCATGTTCCAACCTATAACATGCTGGAACTCCAGGCATCTTAGCTTGGGAGTCCCCATATGTGAAGACTCATTCCTGCTTGTTCCTGGAGATAGCACAGTTACTTACCTGTAAGAGGTGATCTCTGGGAACAGCAGGAATAAGTCTTCACAACCCACCCACCTCCCCAGGAGTTGTATCTCTATCTATCTTTCCTTTCCTCTCTCTCTCTCTCGTTGTCTCAGCTTTAAAACTTAACTGAGGAGAGGCAGTTGGGAAAGGCGGGAAGGCAGCACGCAGGCGTGGTGGGATGCTTCCAAAAGCTCTTTGATTGGACGCTGGGAAGCGTTCCCGCGCAGACTCCGTCGGTACCGACGTACCCATATGTGAAGACTTATTCCTGCTGTTCCCAGAGATCACCTGTTACAGGTAAGTAACTGTGCTTTACTGTGGCTCCTGAGACAGAGCCCAGAGCTAAGGAGTTGGAGATTTTACAATATCCCAAAGCTCCTAAGGAGGCAGCTACCTTGCCTATCCATGAGATCTTACAAGATCTCATGTTGAGAATGTGGGAGACACCTCTCACCACCTCTCCTCACTCTCTCAGACTGGATACCATGTATCGAGTCCCTCCTTGTCCTGGGTTCCAGAAAACTCAGCTTCCTCACCACTCTATTGTAGTGGAATCAGCTATGAGAAGGATCAGGAGTGCAAAGAGGCATGCCTCTAATCCTCCAGGATGTGAGTGTAGAACTTTGGATGCCTTTGGACGTTGTACTTTCCAGGCTTCCATGCTTTCTGCCAGGATCAGTTCCTATATTTTATATATGGGAATGTTCCTTAAAGAAGTCACAGGTGATTTAAAGGTTTTGAGCCCTCTTTTTCCTGAGGATAGAAGGCAGGATTTTCTCACACTGGTCAAACATGCCCAGGATGTGTCTGTTTGTCAACCGTGCAGCTTTTGACTGTTTTGAGTGCATAAGCAGAACCTCTGCCATTGCCATAGCTGCACGTAGAATTGCCTGGCTCCAGGCATCCGATTTGGAGCTCTGGGTGCAGGACAAACTGGGCAATATCCCTTGTACAGGTGAGAATCTATTTGGCAAAAATTGGCAAGAAAAAGCCAATGAATTAGATGCTGACAACTCCACTTTGGATAGGTTATCCAAATCCAGAGCTGATCCTGCGAGAAAAATCTTTCAAAAAGCCTTTCTTCTCAAAAAAGAAGAGGCTTTATCCCTCTTATTCCCAGCAGGGACGTTCTGCAGGTCAGCCTGCTCGGAAAGGTCAGCAACCACCTAAACAAAGGAAGGCGACTGCTAAGCCTCAACCATCTCGGCAGTCTCAGCCGCCACAAGGCCTTTGACTTTCATCTAGAGAACTTAGCCTTCCTGGCCCTCAATGGACCAGAGCCTTCCACCATTCCAGGAAGGTTATGTCACTTTGCCCCCAGGTGGGAGCAGATAACAGCAGAGCATTGGGGACACTCCATTATAAGAGAGGGGTACAAACTTCACTTCCTGTGCATGCCCCCTCACACAATTTATTTATTTATTTTATTTAACATTTTTATATACCGCACTATTTATTATCAGCGCGGTTTACATAGAACTACAAAACATCAGATAAGATACATATATCTGTTTTTACATGGAACAGGAAGAAAAACTTGGAAAACCGGGGTAATTGTAACAAAGGATAATAGACATTGAACTATATACATAGATAGTAATATTACATGAAAAGGCATCTTGTTAGATAGGAACGGGATTAGAGCTATTTGGATGAACTTGTGTTATTGTGTTCTCTGGAAAGTATTTGATGAAAAGGTGATGGTAAGATAGTTCAATTCTCAGACCTTTCTTATCAACCTGTTAGATCAAGAGGTCACCATACTTCTTGCCCAGGGGGCAATAGAAGAAGTACCCATTCATCAACAGGTTACAGGGTTATCTCCAGGAACAAGCAGGAATGAGTCTTCACATATGGGTACGTCGGTACCGACAGAGTCTGCGCGGAAACGCTTCCTAGCGTCCAATCAGAAAGCTTTTGGAAGCCTCCCAACACGGCTGCGTGCTGCCTTCCCGCCTTCCCAACTGCCTTTCCTCAGTTTTCATTTTTCCACGGAGCCGGCAGGACGTCCTCCTGTCACCGCAGAAAATTCTTCTTTTATTTTTTAGTTTTCTTGTGGTCGCGGCTGCCTTCCCCTATGCCACCGGTACCACCGGTGTTTCTTTTTTCTTTTCTTGTAAAATTTTTCTTTTTAAGGAATATTTTTTCTTCCTTAGTGTCTCACGGTTACTCAGGCCTTCTAGGCCTCTCCATTTCCTTCATGGAACCGCCAGCCACTTTCCCCAAGAAATGTACAAACTATGGCGGTACAACTTTTATTTTTAGACACTCACAATTGGTGTCTAACCTGCTTGGGTCCTGACCATTTTCCTTCGGAGCCCTAGGACAATAGTATTGTGAAAAGAAGTTTTCAACATCGAGTTCCCCTCGACACGCGGTCCCCCTCCAGCCTCAGGGCACCGACCATATCTTCTTTTCCACAGGATCAGGTAACCCAAAAACAGTCTGTTAAGACTAGCCAGTCCTTGAGCGGCAGTTCTCATGCACAGCATAGAGATGCCTCCGGCCTTGTCCTCGAGAATCCACTAGCTTCAAAACCCCGGTGGGCATCTTCGGCCTCCAAAGCCTGTGTGGGGTTTCAGGTTGTTCCTGAGGTTCACCCCTCACAGAACATACCTGAGCCATGCCCGGTGGTGGCATCCGCTTCGAACGGTACCGATACCCCGGCATCGGCACTGGTGTTGGATGAAACATTCCTCACCAAGGATCGTCGTCTGGCATCCTCGGTACCTATGGGCCCGGTGGATACGCTTCAGACCGACTTTCCAGTATCGGTACCGACACCGATACTAGTACCGACGTCGGTACTCTCAAGACGTGCATCGATAGACTCGCTTCCTTCGATGCCGAGTCTGGAATCGATCTCCAGTCTGGAGGACTGGGTACCGACTCGCCTTGGTACCGAAGGCTCGATTCTGATACTTCGGATCCGCAACTCTCGGTTCCTCCGATACCATTAGAGTTGCCACCGGCTGGCCTTCATCCACCGGTATCAGATACGGTACCGAAGTCGGTAACCGATATCCACATTACCTTTGTTGTTGGTACCTTCCATGCTTCTCTCGTCAGGCTCGCTTCCCTCGATGCCGAGTTTGGAATCGATCCCTAGCATGGACGATCTGTTACCGACTGTCGCTGGTCCTGACCTGCAGTACCAGCGACCACCATCTAAGGATCCCATACTGCACCATTCAGGATCTTCTATTCCTATATACTTAGATAGATCCCTCGGTGCCAACGCTAGTTCTTCATCAGATCTAGCCTATCCAAGGGAAGTTTCCTCTGGGGATCCTTCTTTCCAGGCTTTCCTCCTGGATATTGCAAAATCACTTGCCATTCCTATTCCTGGACAAGATCCTATACATGGGAATACAGAATACCTCTCTGTTCCTAGCAAAGCAAAGGAGAACATAATGCTTCCTTTGCATCATTCTTTGCAGGATCTCCTTCTACGAATGTGGGAAGCTCCTTTAAAGGTACCCCCACCTGGAGGCGGAGCCAGCAGCGGACGGTGATGGTCGCGTAATTCGCTTCTCCCGCTAACCCAGTGTCAATTCAGCGAACCCACCTAGTAATTTGAGAGTACGGTTCGAGATTTTGCATCTCCTAAGGTACCTGGTATGACCAGCTCCAAACAGACGCGTTTGGACTTCGCGGGGTCAGCGAATACCGGATCGAAAAGATCTAAAACTGATCCTCTGTCCCCCCTCAAAATGGCGCCGCAAAAGGAGTCACCGGAGGCCTTCCAGGAATTACTAAAAGAGATACGCTCTGTACGGGCGCTGGTGGAGTCCAGCGGGGACACTTTAATTTCTGTGCAAGCAGACCTTAAAGAGGTACGAAGCTCTTTAGAGGCCTTGACCTCTCGGATCGAGAAAATTGAACAGAAAGTAGCTGCACAGGAGGGCAGTATTAAAGAGTTTAGACAGGCCATACATCGTGTGGAGAAGTTGGAGCGGGTGGTGGAAGATATGAACAATAGATCACGCCGCAACAATATCCGGATAACCGGCATCCCTGAAGGGGTAGAAGGGAAAGATCCTGTTGCATTTCTGCAATCCTGGCTACCGAAGCTGTTAAAGATTGAATTTCAGAAACCATTGGAGATCGAAAGAGCGCACCGAATCCCCCCACGGGGGGAAGTGCGCGACGGTAAGCCAAGACCTATGATATTTTGTGTGCTTCGTTTTCCGCATGTATCTCAAATCATGGAGGCCGCAAGAGCTGCAACGCAGTTACAATTTGAAGGTCGGAGGCTTTCTTTCTATCCAGATTTCAGTAAAGCCACAGTTGAGAGACGGATGCAATTTCTTGCTTTCCGTCCTAGACTGCAAAAACTGCAAGCCCGATATGGGCTCTTCTATCCTGCATGTTTTAAGGTGACTTTAAACAACTCCACCAAGGTATTCGAGGACCCCAAATCTCTAGCAGCGTTCATTGAAGATCAGGAGGCGCTCCAAATGTGCTGACAACAAGGGCAGCGCTTCATCACCTTACTGTGTTGTGGGAAGATCGTGTTTGGTAGTGATCCTGTGGCAAGTCTTTGGAGTCTGGCTTTGGACATATCTACCTCTGCACTACTGTTCATCTACCATTTTCTTTTTTGCTTCTGAGTTGCAATGTTTTTGTGCGCACCTGGTTTTTTTTTTTTTTTTGTATAGGCTGCTTAGTCGGCCTTGTGTGTGTGTGGGGGGGAACGGAAGGTGCCGACTGCTAATGTTCGTTTTATAAATGTGGTATATGTGTTGGAAGTTTCAGATGGGCACACCGTCCCCACCATTAATGGGTGCGCTGCTAATAAGGAATGGTGGGTATCCATCAAGTGGAAGTATGGGTTATGCGGGGACCAGCAGTCCTGCACTATCTCACCTGGGGGTGGGTAATGGCCCTTTTGGGGTTGGGGTCAGCTCCTTGCTTGTTGGCTTTAGGTGGGTTAACCTTTTCTTTATTTGTAATACAAAATTGGCAGATATAATTCATGACTATGAGTGCAAAGATGGCGACAGGCTCTAGTGGCCTCACTTTAATGTCATTAAATGTAAAGGGCATTCAGAACCCTATTAAACGAAAAAAAATTTTATGTTATAGCAAAAAGCATCATGTTGATATTCTCTTGCTTCAAGAAACGCATTTAAGCACGGAGGAATCCAGGAAACTAGCAGGAGGATATTACACGTTAGCTGGGCATGCGCCGGCAGCGCGAAAGAAAAATGGAGTGGCTATCCTGGTGCGTAGTTCACTTGGGGCGAAAATTGTGGTTTCCAGAAACGGGTTGGAAGGGAGGTGGGCTATGGCGCTGCTGCTAATTCAGGGCTGGCAATTCGTGGTCTTTAATATCTACGCCCCGAACATGGACGACCCTGGGTTTTTTTCAGTCTCTTACTGCTAGCTTACACGAAGAGGCTCAGTTACCTCTGGTGGTGGGCGGTGATTTTAACATGACACTGGATCCCCTATTGGACCGTAGCCCTTGTAAAAGGGAGAGCCCCTCCAGAGCTAGGTTGGTTCTTAAAGCATGTGTAGATTCCGTGGGCTAGCTGATGTTTGGAGAGTTTTTTCATCCTACGGTCAAAGACTTTACATTCTTTTCTTCTCCACATCACTCTCTGTCCCGCATTGACTATTTTTTAATTTCTAAAACGCTTATTTCGAGTGTATCCTCAGTGAGCATAGAAGCCCGACACATATCGGATCACTCAGCCATTACGTTAGGCCTCCAACTACCTGTTGGGGGGAAAGGCCCAGAGCAGTGGTCTTTTCGAAGGTCCCTTCTCTGTGGGGAGGACTTTCGTAATACCTTAAAACGGCCCTGGCCGATTACTTTAAAATGAATGCCCCCTCAGATACAGCGGTCTGGGCCTGGTGGGAGGCCTTTAAAGCAACAATGCGGGCCGTGATCACTAGTTATTCTATCAAAGTGGCCAAGCAAAGGAAAGCACATCTTAAGGCTTTAGACGATCAAATTAAGGCCGGGGAAAGATTATGGCTTATCAGCCCAACCAGTTGCATTCTTTTTTTTTTTTTTTTTTACTTTGTTTTTTTTTAAATTCTTTATTTTAGTTTTATAACAACAAAGTAAATTAATACATAAAGCTAAAAGACAAATACATAACTTTTAATACATACACCAAAGTAAACCCCTACCACCCCCCTCCCCCCTGCTTCTTCTCTAGAAAACTAAGCATTCCCGAAGCGGGCGTGTACTTACATTATTGTATTACAAAAACTAACGGTGATCTAAAACATGATGAGTGCACATTATACAGGCATGTTGGAGCAATGAGCAGATTGTACATAATCATTAAGCATCTGCCATTTAGACAAGCAAGAGTGAGTTTGGACATGGGGAATAGCTCTCCGAGGTATCTGCTCATATTGACTATATAAGCAGACGAGGTTCCACCATTCATTGACAGTAAGTCGAGAGCTATCCTTCCAATTCCTCGTGATTAAGCATATGGCTATACCCAGCATGAAATCAAGGAGAAAGCGACCCTTCTTAGGAAGAGAGGGGACCTCCGCCACAGAGCGGAGTCCCACGACCTTCCAAGAGAGGTTCATGAAAGTGTAAGATAGATTGAATACGACCCAGACCCGCCCCCAATAGACCTGCAGTTGAGGACATTCATAAATAACATGAGCGAAGGTTCCCACAGCAGTATGGCAAGACCAACACAGGTCCCTGCATTTGGGTTTCCATTTGGCTATTTTTTCTGGGGTATAAAAGCATCTGTGTGCAAAAAAAGAAGAGAGTTTGGGTAACAGAGGCAGACCGGGAAACCCGCACTACTTTACTCCAAAAACGCTCCATTGCACAGGGGTTATAGTGGTTTTGCAGTTCGCGCTCCCAGGCTTGTTGGGCTCTAAAAGTGTCCGTATCTGTACCCTGACAAATTATTTTATAAAAATTAGAGGCTACCCCATGTGTACTACTAATGGAGTGAACTATCTCTAATAGCCCATCCTCAGTAGGGCAGAGGGCGGCATGATTCGAGCACTTTTGAGGCAGTGTTTGAAGCTGCATCAATTGAAAGTAGTGTTTCGCTGGTAACGCAAATTCCTTTTGTAAATCCGAAAAGGTTTTCCAAAGAGCTGCAGAGAAAAGCTGTTGGGGTGTCCAGATCCCCCTGGAGTACCAGGGTTTCCAGGCTAGGGTTCTATTTAGGACTTGAATTCTGGGGTTATTCCATAGCGGGAGTCCGTCCTGAGGACATACATTCGGGCCCAGTGATAGAATGAGAGTGTTAAAGGCCGCAAGAGTATCGACAATCATTGGTGGATGGCGGGGGTCTACTTGATAGGACATACCCCGGGGAGATGGGTCAACGGAATTGGGCTACTAAGCTCCTCTTCTATGTCAAGCCAAACTGGTCGGCGGGTCTGTTGAGGTATCTAGCCATCGGGCACCTGGCTTAAGTAGAAAGGCTTGATGATATCTAAGAAAATCAGGAAATCTGGTACCCCCTCGTTCCTTTGCAGACTGCAGTTTTATGTTTAGCTATCCTTGGTGGCTTGCCCTGCCCGAGATAACGGACGAGAAGGCCCTCAATATCTTTATAAGTATGTAACGGAAGTAAGCATGGCAGCATTTCTAAAATGTAGTTCACTTTGGGGGACTATCATCAATTTTCACAGTGTCTAAGCGGCCCCCACCATGTGAGAGATAAGGGAGACCAACGATTATGTGAGCACACGGACTTTGGAGACTACCACTTTGGCATTAAACTGATAGTGTCTTCTAAAGGAGAACAGTAATGGACCCCGAGATACTTCACCATGCGGATTGCCAAAGGAAGGGAAAGGCCTGCATGTCAGCCTCATGTACCCAGCGGTTCAGTGGGAATGCTACAGATTTGGTCCAGTTAATTTTATAGCCCGATAATTGTGAGTATCCGTCAATCAGATCCAAGACAGCTGGAACCGAATCGAGGGAAATGAAGAGCATAAGGTCATCTGCATATGCAGAGAGTTTAATCTCCCTATGACTAAAGGGGACACCTCGAATACGTGGCATACTGTCTAATAAGGAGGGCTAGGGTTCAAGAGCGAGATCAAAAAGCATTGGTGATAGGGGGCAACCTTGACGCGTGCCTCTTTGGAGATTAAATGGCTGAGATTTGATGGCGTTTACACAAATACTGGCGACGGGTTGAGTGTACATGACTTGGAGATATCGGAGGAAGCCCTCTCCAAAGCCATACCATCGGAGAACTGCAAATAAGAAGGGCCATTCTAGACGATCAAAGGCTTTTTTTCGGCATCCAGGGAAAGACGCCACCCATGGATGGTCGAGATTGGCAGCACTAGATAACACATGGCACAAGGTCCGAGCATTGTCAGCAGTTGATCTGCCGGGTATAAAACCGCATTGGTCGGGGTGAATTAGGGTAGCCATCATGTCAGATAGCCGGGTGGCCAAGATCGTTGCGAAGATCTTATAGTCGGCATTAAGTAGGGAGATTGGACGGTAGTTGGCGGTCAGTAGCGGGTCTCTGCCTTCTTTCTCAAATACAACCACATTAGCTGCAGAAAAGGATCCCAAAGAGGATGTATCTACCGCAAGGGCAGTAAAATAGAGTTTTAAATAGGGAACTAAATCTGCACTGAACGTTCTGTAGAATTCGGTCGGGAGACCATCGGGCCCTGCGGCACGGCCCGAGGCTGTTCGTTTTAGGGCAGATTGGATCTCTGAAGTAGAGAAGGGTTCATCCATCGCATCTCTATCATCTTCAGAGAGGGTCGGCCGCTGAATGCCAGAGAGCAATCGCTCGAATGTCTCTGACGAGAACTCACATTCAGATTGATATAGCGGGTATAGAAATCCCGAAAGAGCTCTACAATATCGGAGTCTGTGGTCACTATGCCCCCTCCCTGTGGAGCTCGAAGGGCCGCAACGCGTTTGGCTTCTTTTTGACCTTTCAAGGCATTGGCTAAAAGTCGACCGGCTCGGTTATTTTCACGATAATATGTCCCTCGCTGAAGCTCAATACTCTTAGCAGCTGCAGTGGAGTGGATTGATTTATATTGTAAACGGAGACGCTGTAATCGAATTAATACTCATGGGTCAGTGCGTGAAGTTAGAACTCGTTCGCCTGCTTTTATTTGTTGGTCTAGTATGAGCAGCTGCTGTTTACGTTGTTTCCGCAGGCGGATTTGATAGCTAGTGATCGTTGCCCGAATGGCCGCTTTGAAGCCCTCCCACCAAGCACAATTCGCAGTATCTAGGGTTATATTAAAATGGAAGTATCCTGTATGGCAACTCGAATTTCTGCCTGGAACTCTGGCTGAGTTAACAGGGCTCTATCAAAGAACCAGGCTCCCCGAGTTTTCCCTGGGGTGCAGTAGTAGTGTGTAATTGAAAGGAAATGGCAGCATGATCTGAATATGTGGGGATGAATCTTTGCAGTGTCCACCTGAGGAACTAACAGTTTTGAGATTAGAAAGAAGTCTATGCGAGACTGAGATTTATGAGGGGAGGAGAAGAAGGTGAAGTCAAGCTCATTGGGGTGTAGTAACCTCCATAGATCAACTAAAGCAAGATCCTTGATCAGGGAGGTAAGCGTGGCGTGACTCTTGGGGGGACCACTCGGTCCTAGGCGGCTGTTTGTCAATCAGGGGATCAAGGACACTGGCATTGAAATCCCCCCCAATGAATACACGAATGACGGAATTAGCATAAGACACTAGCGCAACCTGAGCAAGATGGTAGCCAGAAAAAAAGCGCCGAGGGTCATCATACATTATAGGGAAAAGCGTAAAGGCATATACATGTAACCTTCTAGGCTACCTATCTTGAGAGTGAACTCGTAGACCATCTACCTTCTGTATCTGAGCTGAGTCGCAATAAAAGATAGCATGCAAAGATTTCGCTAACCAGGTAATGGCAACCCCACTTGCTTAGGCAAAAGGCTGGGGAATAAGCGGCCACCATGTAAGGTTTAATATTGTGAGTTTAAAAGAGTTTCCTTCGAAAATTTAACATGCGTTGTTCTTGGAGAAAAATCAGATCCGCATGCTTCTGACGCAAGGGTAGCTTCGGATTTTCTTCCGTTTTAATCGGGATCAAGTGATGCTTTTACGTTCAATGAAAAAGATCTTACACATGGTGCCATCAATCGATAGGAGACTTTTAGGTAAGGGCGCTTGAAAACATAGAACATAAGCAGAATATGTACAAACACATGTCATAATCATCACCGAAAGTATTCCTGGCTAATTACACCCAAGTTATGGAAAAGTATGTACCAAAGTATATTAGAGAAGAATCAAAACCCCCTAGGAATATGGCGACAATTTGTCTGCGGGTGGAGGACTTAGAGAGTAAATTGAAAGACTTGAAAAAAAAAGAAAAGAAACACAGGAGTCCACAATTAACACTGTCCTCTGCTACTCATCGAGGCTACTGTGGGTAGATGGAGTCGGGTCACAGCTCCCATCAAGAGTAAGGCAACAAGACTGCCCAGCGCCAGACTCTTAGGCTAGGTTGCGGCAGATCCAATATGGCAGGTACAGGCGGAGTATAAGGGAGACTTGCAGGAATATTCTGGAAGTCGATGCGCGATCACATCGGCTTCTGTGGAATCCAAAAACTCCGCTAGTAGGATCAAGGTCCTCGTAAGTTCTTGTCTGATTGTGAAGCGTGACTCGTGAGCTTGGGCGGTTACATCAGGCCATAGCTTGCTTGTAGTTGTTGAAGCCTCGGCCGGAATTCCAGAAAGCGCTTTCGTGCGAGGGAGTGATAGAAGTCCGACTGTGGGTTGAGCCAGACAGTCGGGATAGCAGGCCGGGCCGCACGGCGGACGCGCTAAGACTCGCGTCAGGGGGCGCCCCACTCTCAAACTCAATAGGGCCCCTTGTCTGCGCGAGAAGGCACTTAGAATTTGCTTCCAACGTGTTGATATGGTCTCACTAGTCGAAAAATAATAGGCCGCGGGGTCTTCCTGTTGAGCGTTATGCATTGTGGGTAACACGATGAGCGCGATCAATCTCCAAATCTTTGGTTAAAGGTGATTTGGAGCAGGGAAGGGAGGATTTGCATTAAAAATCTTTCATGTATACTCCCACGATTGGCTCCCTCCGGTATGCCCACGAGTCGTATGTTGTTGAGGAGCGCTCTATTACTTGCCATTCTTCCCACCATCTTTTCTGCAAGGCCCGCACCTGTCGTTCAACTTTGTCGAGATTTGGACAACCGGGCCGCATGGGAGTCCAGTATGCTATCCATTTTGTCCTGACGCGAAGAAAAGCTCCTTCTAGCTTGCGTTGCCCAGCACACCAAAATCAGGGTCCCGGCGCAGCAGCTCGGAGTGCTTCACCGTTTGCCTGCACAGAGGTTTTTGACCCCTCACATTACCTACGAGAGATTTCCTGTTTGCGCATTTTGGGGCCCTCGCACAACTGGCCGCACCTAGAGCTTCTGCGCGGGACGGAGGTTCAGTTTTGGAACGTTTTGCCAGGGAGAAGGCCCGGGAGAGAGACGCCAAGATTCCAGGCGCGGTCGGTTATGGTCCCCGCCATGCTCCACCAATGTTGCCCGCCGACAAGGATCAGACGTAGGATCAGGGTTCCAAGTATGTGAGGGGTTAATTCAAACGCAGATTCTGAGTAGGCCTCTCGGGCCGGAGCACGAGTCCAGCGTGCCCGTATGCGTGAGACACCGACTCATCCGCGCTGGGACATCAGGCACCGGCACCCCCAAACAACCAGTTGCAGTGAGTAACAAGAATTGCACAAGTTGCAGTCGTGTCAATATAATTCCCTTGAATTGAAAATCGCGTAATGTTGAGCAGGTTATGCTCCGCCAGCACTACGTCCTGAGGGATTATGTGTGAGACAAAATTAAAGACGGGGCAAACTCATTGGGGACAGCACTGCACTAAAAGGCAAACGCTGAACCAGATAAGCATATAACCAACCTTAGTGGATGAATGAACAGCATCGTGTACAATAATAATGAACAAAAATATTAGGGGTCCAATTGAGGCTTTCGTCTAAGTTTTATGCTAAATTATATGATTCTGAAACAGGCAGTTGCCTTATAGATGCAACAGGATTCAGGAAATTCTGGGCCATATCCTGCATCCTGCTTTAAGTGAGGGACCAGGTAAAGGCGCTTGATACCCCGCTGGGGCAGGATGCGAATGAAAGTTATGAGACCATAGACTCTCTTGCTCAAGGGAAGGCAGATGTTCTGGCCCAGCACCGGTGTATCCGAACCTGAGATTTATCAAACAGTGGGGCAAAAAGAATTTAACTGCCGAGGATGTTGCAATACACCAATCCTTGCAAGAGGTTCAGGATGGAGACCGGACGCTTGTCCGAAAGGCAAAACTGTTGTAGATTCTTGAGAGACCAAAAGGGAGGGACCCCAACGCCAGTTTTGTAATTATCGGTCCGTATGTCTGTATTGAGATGCGGACTGTAAAATTGATGCAAACAGTCCCCGGCAAAAAAAGGGGTGGACGCGAGTGCTTCCTGGTCTAGTGGCACAACCGGATCAATGTGGTTTTAATGCCCGGCTCGCTCTACGGCAGATAATGCCCAGACTACTGCTGTAATCTGCTCTGCAAAGCTAACACCCAGGATTTATGCCAGGGTGTTTAGTAGGTCTAGCTCTGGATGTTCTTGATAGGAAAGCATTTGTACAGGGCTGGAATGGCCCCTTCGCTCGCATTGAAGTTCCAGAGAGTGGTTTGGATTAGCCCGACTTTTGCCATATAAATGCTGAAACAGGATTAATATGACCAAGCCGACAGCACAGCATATTTGCAAATGGGCTACTGTCCACAAATCGTTTGCTGTAGTTTAAGATGAGGTACCCGACAGCAGGCGTGCCGAGTATATCCCCTGTCCTCATTAAATCTAGACTGCGTTGGAGCCTATAAACCTTTTGAGCCATCAGACGGACTCCACTTTTCTGAGAGGAGGGAGTGAAAAGTTGGAGTCATGCACGTATAAAGACTTGCCGCCTCATTGCAAGACGATCTCTTTGCTATTTAACGAACCAACGTCGGTTACTGAAATCCTAAAGGGTCATTGAACAGTATTCGTGCAGTCTTCGGGTTCCAAGATGCACAGCTGGAATAGTTAAAATTTCCGTGTGCCTTCCCGTTTAAACACAATTTGTGGACGGCCTCCGCTATGGCTGCCCATTACCCTTTACTCAGTGGGAGGATGGCCCAATTAGGTATTTAGGACTGGTATTTGCGCCCCTATGGAGCAGACCTGTGCAACATTAATGGTAAGAAATTGTCTGGACATGGTTATAGGGTTTGGTTTTGCAGAATGGTACCCTCTTCATGTGTGGCAGTGGTGGGGGCAGGGTTGGAAACAGGATGAAAGCACTGATCGGTGGACCCAAGATGATGAAACTAGTATTAGGTATCCGCTCCAGCCTATATTGTTACCGTGCAGGACAATAGATAGATCGCGTTGTGAACGCTTCCTAACTCCGCGGTCTAGGGAATCGCGGGCTGCGCTGCCTCGAATTGCTTTGCGCAACACTTGAAAATTCGCCTAGACGATACCAGGCCGGCGTGTACTCTTGTTCCAGATTTGGTATCGAATACCACCTAGCTGCACGCATTTTAAAACACAGGTGAAGCGCTTGTGGGAGTGTAGACCCAAGGACGCATCGGGTCTCGGTACCCATTTGGTAGGAAGTTGAGGCCCGATTTAGCCCTCCCCAGCTTATATACCGAGCACCGGATGCTCACTTGGATGCTAGCACTTTCACAGTACTACAGGGGACTTTGGGAGAGTGGTGATATGGGACACTCAGGGCGCGTATATAAGGAAGGTGGCCTCCCGCGGCGGCGCCAGCTAGGGATCTCAATTCTAGAGGCTCCCCACCCCCTCTGTTTGGCGGAACCCTTTATGTCAAATTACAGGGGGCTACCTTCGCTTTGAGGCTCTGAGCAGAAAGAAGTGTGGAATTTGGACAGTAGGGCAGTTGCTTTTAAGGGATCAGTGGAAAACCTTTTGCAGCGCTGGGATACAGAATTTTGCATTGCCAATAACAGTTTGTCACTTCCAATGGCTTCATACTGAAACACTGTGTTGAGGCCCATTGGGTTGGGGGATATCTCTACTATGCCAGACTCATGTTCTCTGAGTGGGGAAGATCAGTGGAACTGTTGATCAGTCGAAGGCAATTTCCTTGTTGTATTCGCTTTTAGGAGGGACTGTTTTCCGGGGTCCCTGATAGGCCTCTCCAAAGTTTGGGAGGCCTGATTTCGGTACCGAGATCACTCAGAGTATGTTGCACCACCTCGATGTTTGGGGACCCGTAAATAAGAGTTGCTCGATCTGGCCGCTCTACCTCTGGTCACCAGTACACGGTTTTTCTTTAATGCATCGAGTCACATTTATCACAAGCCCATAGAAATTAGCTAAGTGGAATAGAGCAAAAGTACTGGCCGGTGCTGGACTTGTGCCATGAGCGGGAGAGCCGGGTACGCGGGTCCACGTGAGTTTCAGATTGCATGGATATCAAAGATTCTGGTCTTGACGTGGAACAAGAATCCAGGCAGTTT
>CM066033.1:1269343698-1269599292 GCA_033557465.1 Ichthyophis bannanicus | reverse complement strand
AGCGTACTTTGGTCCATATGGGTCGCTGACTGTATCGCCTGGGCTTATGGGGGCACGACAGCCTCTCGTGGGAGGGGTCGAGTCACGGATCATCGTGTCGGGGCGAACGGCTGCGTCAGTGGCTCATCTCCGCTCTGTTCCGTTGGCCAGACATCTTGCCGGGCCGCTACTTGGTCTTCAAGCCAGCCTTTTGCGGCCCATTACTGCTTTGAGATGGGAGTCCCCGCATGGAAAGTGCTTTCGGGACAGGCAAGGTACTCCATAATCTCTTTGGGGTTTAGGCAACTCCTACACCTCCGGCACTGGTGTTGGGCGACCGGTCGGGGGCGTTCTCAGAGAGGATTCCGTTCCTTACGTATGGACGAGCTAGAGGGAGCTGCAGTTTTTGTTTTTTTTTCCGCTTGAGGTCTCCGGTAGTAGCTTAAGCTGGGGAGGCCCATATGTGAGGACTGACTTCATGCCTTGGGTCCTGCGAGAAAGAGTAGTTACTCCTCCTGCTCAAACAGGTGTTCTCCAGGAGCAGCAGGAATCGGTCCTCAACAAAAAAACCCTCCCTCCTCCCCTTGGAAGTTGCAGGGAATAGAACATATAAGTAACTTATGATTTTGGTTTTTTGATAAGTTTTTTCTGCTGTTCTTTTAGGCTATGGTCATAAGACATGGGCAGAGATGGCACCCTTGGGTGGGAAGGGGACCCGCGCCATGCGCGCTGCAATTCCCAAAGGCTTTCTTTGAAAGCTGGTGGCAAATGGCTCAGCCCAAGAGGGCTTCCGTCGGCGCCGATGGTCCACCCATATGTTGAGGACTGATTCCTGCTATCAGGAGGAGAACACCTGGTTTACAGGTGAGTATACTACTCGTAGTCAACCCAATCTGCAGAAATGTTCATTATTTTCTTCCCATGCCCTTCACTTTCTCAGACTGTTTGTTTTTTGCCCATTCTTCTTGACTGAGTTACTGTTTTGCTGGCGCTGTTACTGGACTATTTTACACTCTTCGCTTAAATGCTCGGTCAAAAGGTGGTTCTCTGCCTATCTAGATTCCTCACTCTGGCTTTTTCAAAAACTGCTTGGTGGATCATTCTATTCTTTGGTTTCAGTATTGGTGGTATTCGGGTTCTGTCGCGCTTGCATAGGGGTGCCTGGTTTCATTCTAATACTTTCTTGCTTGTTTCATCTAGAGTCTCTTGGTCTTTCTCGGCTTTTGCTGCTCAGGACTCTTCAGTGGTGGTCCTTGCCAGAGCTCTGTTCTCCAGGTTCCCCTATCATGTTTATTTATTTTCTTCTTGGTCCCTTGGTGTTTCTTATTAAATCCACGGTATTATTGGTTTCTCCTTCATTTATGAAAAACCAAGCAATATACAGTTGCTTTTTCCGCTATCTCCAGGAACAACAGCAGGAAAATGTTAAGTCTGCACATATGGGTTATCGTCGGTACAGCAAGGGAGCCTGCTGTGGGAAACGCTCCCCCAGAGTCCAATTTAGGAAGCTTTTTTGGAGCATCCACAGCGCCTGCGTGCTTGCCTTTCACGCCTTTCCCAACTGCATCTCCTCCCAGTTCTAAGTTTTGCCGCGGAGCCAGCACGGGCATGTTCCTGTCACCACAGAAACTTTTGTTTTCTTATTCTTCTTCTTTTTTTGTGGTCACGTCCGGCCTTCCTCGAAGCCTCGCCGCGTATACCGGTACAGCCCAGTTCTTTCTTTCTTTAAAAAAAAACAAAAATGGGTATTATATATATATACTATTCTTTTTACCAAACTTTTCCAGGTGCACGCACAATTTTGTGGCCTTAGGCCCCAAAATTTCCTCACTCTAGATGGAGAAAACCCGCCTCCTCAGTTTTTAAAAAATGCACCAAGTGTTGCAGTACCATCTCCGTCACCGACACCCACGAGTGGTGTCTTAAATGTTTAGGTCCTGACCACTCCATCTCAGAGTGCATGGCTTGTGCCATGATGTACAAAAGGGGTCGACAGAACCGAGCTGCCAAGCTCAGTGCCCTTTTTCCCTCAGATGCAGCTTCGTGGCATCGACGTCTTCCAGGGCTTCGTCTTCCTCCCATGGATCTCAGGTAACTAAACATAAGTCCAGCCGGTCCTCAAAGGGTAGATCTCCTTCCAAGCAGCGAGATGCGTCTGACGTTGCCCTTGAGGGTTCCATACTGGCAAAATTGCCACGGCGGGAGGCTTTGGCTTCCAGAGCATTATCTGGGATCCAAGATGTTTTCGAGGCCTCGACCTCGGCAGAACTACTGGTGCCATGCTCTGGGGTACCGGCTGTCTCCGGTACCGACACCCAGGCATCGGCATGTGTCGATAGACCAGAGGTTCCTGGCTATTGAACGCAGTCTGGCGGCTCTCCTTGTGGCATCGATGCTCTCGGAGCCGCGTCAGATGGTTCAACTGGTACCGGCAGCGATGCTGGGTACCGATAGCATCGACATCACTATGGCTTTGCCGGCACCCAGTAATGCGATGCTTTCTGGTGCCGATACACCAATTACACCCGGTACCGACTTCGGTCGGTACGGGTATCAGGCTCTTCAAGAGCATGCGCCGGACAGACGATACTTTGAATTCTCGGAGGACTCCGAGGATTCTGATAGCTCTGCCGGTACTGGGATACTTCTCCCGGAGAAGTCTTCCTCTCCTAAATGAAAGGATGTCTCCTCCAGAAGATATCTCCTTTCAAGATTTCATCAGGGAGGTGCTCATGGATTGTCCAATCTCCAGGAACAAGCAGGAATGAGTCTTCACATATGGGTATGACGGTACCGACGGAGTCTGCGCGGGAACGCTTCCCAGCGTCCAATCAAAGAGCTTTTGGAAGCATCCCACCACGCCTGCGTGCTGCCTTCCCGCCTTTCCCAACAGCCTCTCCTCTAGTTTTTCGTTTTCCGCGGAGCCGGCAGGACGTCCTCCTGTCACCGCAGAAAATTCTTGTTTTATTTCTTTAGTTTTCTTGTGTTCGCGGCTGTCTTCCCGACGCCACCGGTAGTACCGCCGGTGTTTTCTTTTCTTTTCTTGTAAATATTCCTTCTTCACGGGATATTTTCTTCATAGTGTCCCACGGTTCCTTAGGCCTTTTAGGCCTCTTCTTTTTCCTTCATGGAACCGCCAGCCACTTTCTCCCAAGAAATGTTCAGACTGTGGCGGTACAACTTTATTTTTAGACCCTTGAAGTCGGTGTCTAACCTGCTTGGGTCCTGACAACAGTTTGGTGAGAGAGAGGTCTTCAACATCGAGGTTTCCCTTGATACACGGTTTCCCTCCAACTTTGGGGCACTGTCCCCTCCTTCTTCTACACAGGATCAGGTAACCCACAGTCTGTTAAGACTAGCCAGCCCTCGAGTGGTAGGTCTCATGCACAGCAATGTAGACGGCTCCGGCCTTGCCCTCGAGGGCCCCACTGCGTTTCAAAACCCCGGCGGAAGTCTTCGGTCTCCAAAGCCTTTCAGGAGTTTCAGGTTGTTCTTGGGGTGCACCCCTCACAGAACATATCTGAGCCGTGTCCGGTTGTGGCAGCCGCTTCGAGCGGTACCGATACCCCGGCATCGGCACTGGTGTTGGATGAAACACTCCTCACCAGGGATGGTCATCTGGCGTCCTCGGTGCCTTCGGGACCGGTGGATTCTCTCCAGACGGACTAAACTGCACCGATACTACCACCTACGTCGGTACCCTCCCGACGTGCAACGAGAGCCATGCTTTTTTCGATGCCGAGTCTCGAATCGATCTCCAGTCTGGAGGACTGGGTACCGACTCGCCTTGGTACCGGCTCTTGGCCAGTACCGAAGGCCTCGGTTCCGATGATTCGGAATCCGCAACTCTCGGTTCCCTCGGGGCCGATTGAGCTGCCCCTCGATGCCGAGTTTGGAATCGATCTATAGTCTGGAAGACTGGGTACCAATATGCTTTGGTACCAACACTGAATCGATACCGCTGGTCTCGGTACCGAGGATAGCGGCCAAAGGGTTTTCGGTTACCCCACCGTTGAACGAATGAACTGTCACGGATTATACTGCTCCGATATCTGTCGGGCTCGACTCCGACATCGGTTGCCGGGTATTGGCATGGTACTGGTATCCACAGTAACATCGTGCCCAACTCCTGCCATGCTTTTTTCAAACAGGATCGCTCCCTTCTATACCAAGCTTGGAGTCGATACCTGGCCATCCAATGGACCAATGTGGTATTAATGACGTGTCGCTGCTCCTTGACAGGCCAGTACCAGCGACCATACCTTAAGCATTCCACACTGCACTCTGCAGGATCTTCTATTCCAATATATTTGGATTGTTCTGTCGGTGCTCAGGCTAGTTCTTCAGATCTAACCTGTCCCAAGAGAGATTCCTTTTGGGGATCCCTCTTTTCAGAGTTTCCTCCTGGATATAGCAAGATCTCTTGCCATTCCTATCCCAGGACATGATCCTGCACAAGGCTCTGTTTCTACCAAAGCAAAGGAGAACATAATGCTTCCTTTGCATCATTCCTTGCAGGATCTCCTTCTAGGAATGTGGGAAACACCTTTAAGGGTACCCCCACCTTCCAGAAGCAGCTGATCTCTTATATCAGGTGCCCCCCTCTCCAGGGTTTCAAAAGACTCAACTTCCTCATCATTCCATAGTAGTGGAATCAGCATGAAGGAAGGCGGATAAAGAGTAAGAAAAAGCACTCTTATCATCTGCCAGGTCGTGAGTCTAAGACACTAGATGCCTTTGGACGTCAAACCTTCCAGACATCTATGCTTTCTGCAAGAATTCTCTCATATATTTTTTATATGTTTGTGTCTATTGAGGAGGTCACAAAAGCATTAGCAATACATCTTTTGACTCTTCTCCTCTTCCGGAGTCCCAAGAGTGAAGGCTATTCTTCAGCTGCTTAAGCATCTCCAGAGTATCTCTTGCTTTCTTACTCGTGCTTCCCTAGACTCTTTTGAGTCTGCTAGCAGGATTTCTGCTATATCTATAGGGGCACGACGTAGAGCCTGGCTTCAGGCTTCAGACTTAGACAAATGGGCAAAGCAAAGACTGGGACATGCTCCTTGTACTGGAGACAATCTTTTCAACAAGGAGTCTTTACGTCAGGTTACTCAGTTGTCCACTGACTTACCTGTTCCTAAGGGCTGTTCTGCACCTTCTTCTGTCCCATTAGGTAGGAAGTGTCCTGCCAAACCTTCTTCCCATAGGAGAAGAAGGTTTTATGCATCATTTGCCCATCATGCAGATGTTCCCAAACAGGGGAAGCATCGTACCTGGTCTGCAGAATTCAACCTCTCACCAGGCTCAGCAGCAAACCCAGCCAACTGCAGGGTATCTGATTAATCTTCATCAGATGCTTGTATTCTGGGGTTAGAATCCGCAGTTGCTTCCTTTTCAATAGAGGCAATCCACTGCTCTCATTCTAAACCCTAGACATGGATCTCTTCCCAAAAGACATCCATTTTTTTATGTTCTATGAACTGTCAGGATGTTCATGCCTATAGGGCACAGGGTTCTCCTCTTCTTCCTGCTAGGGAAAGAGGTCTAACCACTATCAAATGATAGTTTCCTGTGCCAGCATGTCTTTTTTTTTTTTCCTTTCTATAGACTCACTAATTTGTAAGTCTTCTTCAGCTCCATTCTTTTTACCTTCTTACCAAGCTGTAAGAGTGGTATTACTTCACTGGAGGGCTTTCTTCAAGCCTCTCTAGTTTTGGTTACTTTTCCGGTGTGGAGAGTTCTCTTCTCTGAGTTGACTCCTCTTTTTCAATCTTGCTTTGAAGCAGTTCATCAGGACATGTCCAGAGTCCTACTCCTGTTTGTCTGTCTGTTCTTCCTGTTTTTAAACAGTACCATTCTTCTTGCTGTCTGGCAAGCAGCTGCCAATGCAGGAGCCTTAATGTTTGGACCACTGGTTCTTGTCCACCAGCAACCAGATTTGTCCCTCCATTAACAATTCTCTCTGGTCTTAGTAGTGGCTCCAAGTCAGTGCTGTCATCTGTCTTGGAAACTTTTTCACTACAAGCTTGTTGGATTGTCTTCTCTTTCTGCCATCTCCATTCCCCTGGGTTTGGCAGCATAGTTGACATAGAAAGGCTACTGGAGAGCCAGGAGCTATCTCATCATTCTCCTGCATCATGCTCTCTGCAATCCTACAGAGAAGCTCTCCACTATGGGCCCTTGCTAGAGAGCATGGGTTTTTTTTTCTCCAACAGCTGTCCTAGATGGTTGGAAAAGCCTTTTACAGTCATGTCTCCCATGAATAGAAATGTTCTCCCTTTTGATTATAAAGGACATAGGCCTTCTCTTACGTGAAAGCTTAAGGAGTTGCCAATTCCCTGCTTTGGTCCATAGTATTTCCAATCGGGAATATGCTTTTCTCCTTGCAGCTCGTCCTCATGGTAAGAACGCATGATACCTCTTTGCCCTTAAGCAGGTCAGCATGGTATCTCATTTTTATGCGTCTCCTGTTCACTTATCATGCTAGAGTTCTAGAATACTCGGGACTTGCTGGCTGCAGACTGATATCATCCTCTGCTTTTCACGTAACCGTCCTGGTTATTTCACTACCTAGCATCCCTGTAGCTCATAACCAGTGGGAACAGATTCTCTATATATCTTCTCAAGTAGGTTCCACCTTCTTGTTGTTAGATAAATCTTTCCTCTCCACATTTTCCTATGTGAATACCGTTCTGTAGGCATATCTCTGTCTGCTTCATTGCAGACACCCATATAGAGGCCTATATATTCATATCTGTAGCATACATCTTACAGATGTCTATGTCTATCTTTGTGTGTATTTTATGCCCTTCATATCTCACTATTGATATATTCTCATATATCTATCTATCTGTCTGTCAAGATATTTACTATGGGTAGATAGGTATCCTGCATTTATCTACCTGACTGTCCAGGCTCATATAGCTATATGATTCTGACAGATGGGTTTTACCCATACATATGCTATCCAGCATGTTTGGGGTTCCACACTCACAACCACTTTTGTGGTAGTTAACAACTTCCACCATAACCTTAAGGTTTAGGTACCTCTGAAGCTCTCCATGTTCCAGTATCTCTCCTAGCTGATCCCAGTTAGGAGAGCCATTGCGGATCTTCAGCTAATCACAGGCTCTAACGCCTCAGGCGTTTGTCCTTTCTTTTGGGATACAAGGGGTTTCCATACCTTTTCCTCCCCACAAGGACTGTGCCTGTTTTGTACAGTCCGGTCGGCCTTCTCTTTTTGCTCCCAAGGGTGAGCCACTCTGTTGCCCAAAAGAGTTCGGCTTTTATCATAAAGACTTCCACTGAAGGCCCACCGTTTTTGGTACTACCCCAGTTTCTCACGGGGGTTCCCTCTTACCTTTCAGGAATCTGACCTCCACTCTTTTTTCCTACAGGTTTATTACCTCCACTTCACAGTGAGGTCATCCTTGAGGTTCCTCTACTGGGTTCCCCAGTAGATCCCATGAACCTCCTTACTGCTGTGTAATCCTGTTAGGGGAGGTCCATATTGCAATATTCCTTCAATATCATTGATGATGATTATCATCCACACATGGACTCCTTTTCTGCAGTCCTATGCTAGGTTAGCTGTTCCACAGCACCTTTCTTTCTTCAACTCCTACCCTCCATCCTCAGGATGCCTGGTGTTTTGTGCGGGATAGCATGTTCCAACCTATAACATGCTGGAACTCCAGGCATCTTAGCTTGGGAGTCCCCATATGTGAAGACTCATTCCTGCTTGTTCCTGGAGATAGCACAGTTACTTACCTGTAAGAGGTGATCTCTGGGAACAGCAGGAATAAGTCTTCACAACCCACCCACCTCCCCAGGAGTTGTATCTCTATCTATCTTTCCTTTCCTCTCTCTCTCTCTCTCTGTGTCTCAGCTGTAAAACTTAACTGAGGAGAGGCAGTTGGGGAAAGGCGGGGAGGCAGCACGCAGGCGTGGTGGGATGCGTCCAAAAGCTCTTTGATTGGACGCTGGGAAAGCGTTCCCGCGCAGACTCCGTCGGTACCGACGTACCCATATGTGAAGACTTATTCCTGCTGTTCCCAGAGATCACCTGTTACAGGTAAGTAACTGTGCTTTACTGTGGCTCCTGAGACAGAGCCCAGAGCTAAGGAGTTGGAGATTTTACAATATCCCAAAGCTCCTAAGGAGGCAGCTACCTTGCCTATCCATGAGATCTTACAAGATCTCATGTTGAGAATGTGGGAGACACCTCTCACCACCTCTCCTCACTCTCTCAGACTGGATACCATGTATCGAGTCCCTCCTTGTCCTGGGTTCCAGAAAACTCAGCTTCCTCACCACTCTATTGTAGTGGAATCAGCTATGAGAAGGATCAGGAGTGCAAAGAGGCATGCCTCTAATCCTCCAGGATGTGAGTGTAGAACTTTGGATGCCTTTGGACGTTGTACTTTCCAGGCTTCCATGCTTTCTGCCAGGATCAGTTCCTATATTTTATATATGGGAATGTTCCTTAAAGAAGTCACAGGTGATTTAAAGGTTTTGAGCCCTCTTTTTCCTGAGGATAGAAGGCAGGATTTTTCTCACACTGGGTCAAACATGCCCAGGATGTGTCTGTTTGTCAACCGTGCAGCTTTTGACTGTTTTTGAGTGCATAAGCAGAACCTCTGCCATTGCCATAGCTGCACGTAGAATTGCCTGGCTCCAGGCATCCGATTTGGAGCTCTGGGTGCAGGACAAACTGGGCAATATCCCTTGTACAGGTGAGAATCTATTTGGCAAAAATTGGCAAGAAAAAGCCAATGAATTAGATGCTGACAACTCCACTTTGGATAGGTTATCCAAATCCAGAGCTGATCCTGCGAGAAAAATCTTTCAAAAAGCCTTTCTTCTCAAAAAAGAAGAGGCTTTATCCCTCTTATTCCCAGCAGGGACGTTCTGCAGGTCAGCCTGCTCGGAAAGGTCAGCAACCACCTAAACAAAGGAAGGCGACTGCTAAGCCTCAACCATCTCGGCAGTCTCAGCCGCCACAAGGCCTTTGACTTTCATCTAGAGAACTTAGCCTTCCTGGCCCTCAATGGACCAGAGCCTTCCACCATTCCAGGAAGGTTATGTCACTTTGCCCCCAGGTGGGAGCAGATAACAGCAGAGCATTGGGGACACTCCATTATAAGAGAGGGGTACAAACTTCACTTCCTGTGCATGCCCCCTCACACAATTTATTTATTTATTTATTTAACATTTTTATATACCGCACTATTTATTATCAGCGCGGTTTACATAGAACTACAAAACATCAGATAAGATACATATATCTGTTTTTACATGGAACAGGAAGAAAAACTTGGAAAACCGGGGTAATTGTAACAAAGGATAATAGACATTGAACTATATACATAGATAGTAATATTACATGAAAAGGCATCTTGTTAGATAGGAACGGGATTAGAGCTATTTGGATGAACTTGTGTTATTGTGTTCTCTGGAAAGTATTTGATGAAAAGGTGATGGTAAGATAGTTCAATTCTCAGACCTTTCTTATCAACCTGTTAGATCAAGAGGTCACCATACTTCTTGCCCAGGGGGCAATAGAAGAAGTACCCATTCATCAACAGGTTACAGGGTTATCTCCAGGAACAAGCAGGAATGAGTCTTCACATATGGGTACGTCGGTACCGACAGAGTCTGCGCGGAAACGCTTCCTAGCGTCCAATCAGAAAGCTTTTGGAAGCCTCCCAACACGGCTGCGTGCTGCCTTCCCGCCTTCCCAACTGCCTTTCCTCAGTTTTCATTTTTCCACGGAGCCGGCAGGACGTCCTCCTGTCACCGCCAGAAAATTCTTCTTTTATTTTTTAGTTTTCTTGTGGTCGCGGCTGCCTTCCCCTATGCCACCGGTACCACCGGTGTTTCTTTTTTCTTTTCTTGTAAAATTTTTCTTTTTAAGGAATATTTTTTCTTCCTTAGTGTCTCACGGTTACTCAGGCCTTCTAGGCCTCTCCATTTCCTTCATGGAACCGCCAGCCACTTTCCCCAAGAAATGTACAAACTATGGCGGTACAACTTTTTATTTTTAGACACTCACAATTGGTGTCTAACCTGCTTGGGTCCTGACCATTTTCCTTCGGAGCCCTAGGACAATAGTATTGTGAAAAGAAGTTTTCAACATCGAGTTCCCCTCGACACGCGGTCCCCCTCCAGCCTCAGGGCACCGACCATATCTTCTTTTCCACAGGATCAGGTAACCCAAAAACAGTCTGTTAAGACTAGCCAGTCCTTGAGCGGCAGTTCTCATGCACAGCATAGAGATGCCTCCGGCCTTGTCCTCGAGAATCCACTAGCTTCAAAACCCCGGTGGGCATCTTCGGCCTCCAAAGCCTGTGTGGGGTTTCAGGTTGTTCCTGAGGTTCACCCTCACAGAACATACCTGAGCCATGCCCGGTGGTGGCATCCGCTTCGAACGGTACCGATACCCCGGCATCGGCACTGGTGTTGGATGAAACATTCCTCACCAAGGATCGTCGTCTGGCATCCTCGGTACCTATGGGCCCGGTGGATACGCTTCAGACCGACTTTCCAGTATCGGTACCGACACCGATACTAGTACCGACGTCGGTACTCTCAAGACGTGCATCGATAGACTCGCTTCCTTCGATGCCGAGTCTGGAATCGATCTCCAGTCTGGAGGACTGGGTACCGACTCGCCTTGGTACCGAAGGCTCGATTCTGATACTTCGGATCCGCAACTCTCGGTTCCTCCGATACCATTAGAGTTGCCACCGGCTGGCCTTCATCCACCGGTATCAGATACGGTACCGAAGTCGGTACCGATATCCACATTACCTTTGTTGTCGGTACCTTCCATGCTTCTCTCGTCAGGCTCGCTTCCCTCGATGCCGAGTTTGGAATCGATCCCTAGCATGGACGATCTGTTACCGACTGTCGCTGGTCCTGACCTGCAGTACCAGCGACCACCATCTAAGGATCCCATACTGCACCATTCAGGATCTTCTATTCCTATATACTTAGATAGATCCCTCGGTGCCAACGCTAGTTCTTCATCAGATCTAGCCTATCCAAGGGAAGTTTCCTCTGGGGATCCTTCTTTCCAGGCTTTCCTCCTGGATATTGCAAAATCACTTGCCATTCCTATTCCTGGACAAGATCCTATACATGGGAATACAGAATACCTCTCTGTTCCTAGCAAAGCAAAGGAGAACATAATGCTTCCTTTGCATCATTCTTTGCAGGATCTCCTTCTACGAATGTGGGAAGCTCCTTTAAAGGTACCCCCACCTGGAGGCGGAGCCAGCAGCGGACGGTGATGGTCGCGTAATTCGCTTCTCCCGCTAACCCAGTGTCAATTCAGCGAACCCACCTAGTAATTTGAGAGTACGGTTCGAGATTTTGCATCTCCTAAGGTACCTGGTATGACCAGCTCCAAACAGACGCGTTTGGACTTCGCGGGGTCAGCGAATACCGGATCGAAAAGATCTAAAACTGATCCTCTGTCCCCCCTCAAAATGGCGCCGCAAAAGGAGTCACCGGAGGCCTTCCAGGAATTACTAAAAGAGATACGCTCTGTACGGGCGCTGGTGGAGTCCAGCGGGGACACTTTAATTTCTGTGCAAGCAGACCTTAAAGAGGTACGAAGCTCTTTAGAGGCCTTGACCTCTCGGATCGAGAAAATTGAACAGAAAGTAGCTGCACAGGAGGGCAGTATTAAAGAGTTTAGACAGGCCATACATCGTGTGGAGAAGTTGGAGCGGGTGGTGGAAGATATGAACAATAGATCACGCCGCAACAATATCCGGATAACCGGCATCCCTGAAGGGGTAGAAGGGAAAGATCCTGTTGCATTTCTGCAATCCTGGCTACCGAAGCTGTTAAAGATTGAATTTCAGAAACCATTGGAGATCGAAAGAGCGCACCGAATCCCCCCACGGGGGGAAGTGCGCGACGGTAAGCCAAGACCTATGATATTTTGTGTGCTTCGTTTTCCGCATGTATCTCAAATCATGGAGGCCGCAAGAGCTGCAACGCAGTTACAATTTGAAGGTCGGAGGCTTTCTTTCTATCCAGATTTCAGTAAAGCCACAGTTGAGAGACGGATGCAATTTCTTGCTTTCCGTCCTAGACTGCAAAAACTGCAAGCCCGATATGGGCTCTTCTATCCTGCATGTTTTAAGGTGACTTTAAACAACTCCACCAAGGTATTCGAGGACCCCAAATCTCTAGCAGCGTTCATTGAAGATCAGGAGGCGCTCCAAATGTGCTGACAACAAGGGCAGCGCTTCATCACCTTACTGTGTTGTGGGAAGATCGTGTTTGGTAGTGATCCTGTGGCAAGTCTTTGGAGTCTGGCTTTGGACATATCTACCTCTGCACTACTGTTCATCTACCATTTTCTTTTTTGCTTCTGAGTTGCAATGTTTTTGTGCGCACCTGGTTTTTTTTTTTTTTTTGTATAGGCTGCTTAGTCGGCCTTGTGTGTGTGTGGGGGGGAACGGAAGGTGCCGACTGCTAATGTTCGTTTTATAAATGTGGTATATGTGTTGGAAGTTTCAGATGGGCACACCGTCCCCACCATTAATGGGTGCGCTGCTAATAAGGAATGGTGGGTATCCATCAAGTGGAAGTATGGGTTATGCGGGGACCAGCAGTCCTGCACTATCTCACCTGGGGGTGGGTAATGGCCCTTTTGGGGTTGGGGTCAGCTCCTTGCTTGTTGGCTTTAGGTGGGTTAACCTTTTCTTTATTTGTAATACAAAATTGGCAGATATAATTCATGACTATGAGTGCAAAGATGGCGACAGGCTCTAGTGGCCTCACTTTAATGTCATTAAATGTAAAGGGCATTCAGAACCCTATTAAACGAAAAAAAATTTTATGTTATAGCAAAAAGCATCATGTTGATATTCTCTTGCTTCAAGAAACGCATTTAAGCACGGAGGAATCCAGGAAACTAGCAGGAGGATATTACACGTTAGCTGGGCATGCGCCGGCAGCGCGAAAGAAAAATGGAGTGGCTATCCTGGTGCGTAGTTCACTTGGGGCGAAAATTGTGGTTTCCAGAAACGGGTTGGAAGGGAGGTGGGCTATGGCGCTGCTGCTAATTCAGGGCTGGCAATTCGTGGTCTTTAATATCTACGCCCCGAACATGGACGACCCTGGGTTTTTTTCAGTCTCTTACTGCTAGCTTACACGAAGAGGCTCAGTTACCTCTGGTGGTGGGCGGTGATTTTAACATGACACTGGATCCCCTATTGGACCGTAGCCCTTGTAAAAGGGAGAGCCACTCCAGAGCTAGTTTGGTTCTTAAAGCATGTTTAGATTCCGTGGGGCTAGCTGATGTTTGGAGAGTTTTTCATCCTACGGTCAAAGACTTTACATTCTTTTCTTCTCCACATCACTCTCTGTCCCGCATTGACTATTTTTTAATTTCTAAAACGCTTATTTCGAGTGTATCCTCAGTGAGCATAGAAGCCCGACACATATCGGATCACTCAGCCATTACTTTAGGCCTCCAACTACCTGTTGGGGGGAAAGGCCCAGAGCAGTGGTCTTTTCGAAGGTCCCTTCTCTTTGAGGAGGACTTTCGTAATACCCTTAAAACGGCCCTGGCCGATTACTTTAAAATGAATGCCCCCTCAGATACAGCGGTCTGGGCCTGGTGGGAGGCCTTTAAAGCAACAATGCGGGCCGTGATCACTAGTTATTCTATCAAAGTGGCCAAGCAAAGGAAAGCACATCTTAAGGCTTTAGACGATCAAATTAAGGCCGGGGAAAGATTATGGCTTATCAGCCCAACCAGTTGCATTCTTTTTTTTTTTTTTTTTTTACTTTGTTTTTTTTTAAATTCTTTATTTTCGTTTTATAACAACAAAGGAAAGGAAGACATACAGCTAAAAGACAAATACATAACGTGTAATACATACACCAAAGTAAACCCCTACCACCCCCCTCCCCCCTGCTTCTTCTCTAGAAAACTAAGCATTCCCGAAGCGGGCGTGTACTTACATTATTGTATTACAAAACCTAACGGTGATCTAAAACATGATGAGTGCACATTATACAGGCATGTTGGAGCAATGAGCAGATTGTACATAATCATTAAGCATCTGCCATTTAGACAAGCAAGAGTGAGTTTGGACATGGGGAATAGCTCTCCGAGGTATCTGCTCATATTTACTATATAAGCAGACGAGGTTCCACCATTCATTGACAGTAAGTCGAGAGCTATCCTTCCAATTCCTCGTGATTAAGCATATGGCTATACCCAGCATGAAATCAAGGAGAAAGCGACCCTTCTTAGGAAGAGAGGGGACCTCCGCCACAGAGCGGAGTCCCACGACCTTCCAAGAGAGGTTCATGAAAGTGTAAGATAGATTGAATACGACCCCAGACCCGCCCCCAATAGACCTGCAGTTGAGGACATTCATAAATAACATGAGCGAAGGTTCCCACAGCAGTATGGCAAGACCAACACAGGTCCCTAGCATTTGGGTTCCATTTGGCTATTTTTTCTGGGGTATAAAAGCATCTGTGTGCAAAAAAGAAGAGAGTTTGGGTAACAGAGGCAGACCGGGAAACCCGCACTACTTTACTCCAAAAAACGCTCCATTGCACAGGGGTTATAGTGGTTTGCAGTTCGCGCTCCCAGGCTTGTTGGGCTCTAAAAGTGTCCGTATCTGTACCCTGACAAATTATTTTATAAAAATTAGAGGCTACCCCATGTGTACTACTAATGGAGTGAACTATCTCTAATAGCCCATCCTCAGTAGGGGCAGAGGGCGGCATGATTCGAGCACTTTTGAGGCAGTGTTGAAGCTGCATCAATTGAAAGTAGTGTTTCGCTGGTAACGCAAATTCCTTTTGTAAATCCGAAAAGGTTTTCCAACGAGCTGCAGAGAAAAGCTGTTGGGGTGTCCAGATCCCCCTGGAGTACCAGGGTTTCCAGGCTATTGTTCTATTTAGGACTTGAATTCTGGGGTTATTCCATAGCGGGAGTCCGTCCTGAGGACATACATTCGGGCCCAGTGATAGAATGAGAGTGTTAAAGGCCGCAAGAGTATCGACAATCATTGGTGGATGGCGGGTGTCTACTTGATAGGACATACCGGGGAGATGGGTCAACGGAATTGGGCTACTAAGCTCCTCTTCTATGTCAAGCCAAACTGGTCGGCGGTCTGTTGAGGTATCTAGCCATCGGGCACCTTGCTTAAGTAGAAAGGCTTGATGATATCTAAGAAAATCAGGAAATCTGGTACCCCCTCGTTCCTTTGCAGACTGCAGTTTATGTTTAGCTATCCTTGGTGGCTTGCCCTGCCAGAGATAACGGACGAGAAGGCCCTCAATATCTTTATAAGTATGTAACGGAAGTAAGCATGGCAGCATTTCTAAAATGTAGTTCACTTTGGGGACTATCATCATTTTCACAGTGTCTAAGCGGCCCCACCATGTGAGAGATAAGGGAGACCAACGATTTGTGAGTTCACGGACTTTGGAGACTACCTCTTTGGCATTAAAACTGATAGTGTCTTCTAAAGGAGAACAGTAATGGACCCCGAGATACTTCACCATGCGGGATTGCCAAAGGAAGGGAAAGGCCTGCATGTCAGCCTCATGTACCCAGCGGTTCAGTGGGAATGCTACAGATTTGGTCCAGTTAATTTTATAGCCCGATAATTGTGAGTATCCGTCAATCAGATCCAAGACAGCTGGAACCGAATCGAGGGAAATGAAGAGCATAAGGTCATCTGCATATGCAGAGAGTTTAATCTCCCTATGACTAAAGGGGACACCTCGAATACGTGCAGACTGTCTAATAAGGAGGGCTAGGGGTTCAAGAGCGAGATCAAAAAGCATTGGTGATAGGGGGCAACCTTGACGCGTGCCTCTTTGGAGATTAAATGGCTGAGATTTGATGGCGTTTACACAAATACTGGCGACGGGTTGAGTGTACATGACTTGGAGATATCGGAGGAAGCCCTCTCCAAAGCCATACCATCGGAGAACTGCAAATAAGAAGGGCCATTCTAGACGATCAAAGGCTTTTTCGGCATCCAGGGAAAGACCCACCCATGGATGGTCGAGATTGGCAGCACTAGATAACACATGGCACAAGGTCCGAGCATTGTCAGCAGTTGATCTGCCGGGTATAAAACCGCATTGGTCGGGGTGAATTAGGGTAGCCATCATGTCAGATAGCCGGGTGGCCAAGATCGTTGCGAAGATCTTATAGTCGGCATTAAGTAGGGAGATTGGACGGTAGTTGGCGGTCAGTAGCGGGTCTCTGCCTTCTTTCTCAAATACAACCACATTAGCTGCAGAAAAGGATCCCAAAGAGGATGTATCTACCGCAAGGGCAGTAAAATAGAGTTTTAAATAGGGAACTAAATCTGCACTGAACGTTCTGTAGAATTCGGTCGGGAGACCATCGGGCCCTGCGGCACGGCCCGAGGCTGTTCGTTTTAGGGCAGATTGGATCTCTGAAGTAGAGAAGGGTTCATCCATCGCATCTCTATCATCTTCAGAGAGGGTCGGCCGCTGAATGCCAGAGAGCAATCGCTCGAATGTCTCTGACGAGAACTCACATTCAGATTGATATAGGCGGGTATAGAAATCCCGAAAGAGCTCTACAATATCGGAGTCTGTGGTCACTATGCCCCCTCCCTGTGGAGCTCGAAGGGCCGCAACGCGTTTGGCTTCTTTTTGACCTTTCAAGGCATTGGCTAAAAGTCGACCGGCTCGGTTATTTTCACGATAATATGTCCCTCGCTGAAGCTCAATACTCTTAGAAGCTGCAGTTGAGAGGATTGAATTATATTGAAAACGGAGACGCTGTAATCGAATTAATACACATGGGTCAGTGCGTGAAGTTAGAACTCGTTCGCCTGCTTTTATTTGTTGGTCTAGTATGAGCAGCTGCTGTTTACGTTGTTTCCGCAGGCGGATTTGATAGCTAGTGATCGTTGCCCGAATGGCCGCTTTGAAGCCCTCCCACCAAGCACAATTCGCAGTATCTTGGGGTAGATTAAAATGGAAGTAATCCTGTATGGCAACTCGAATTTCTGCCTGGAACTCTGGCTGAGTTAACAGGGCTCTATCAAAGAACCAGGCTCCCGAGTTTCCCTGGGGTGCAGTAGTGTGTAATTGAAAGGAAATGGCAGCATGATCTGAAATATGTTGGGAGTGAATCTTTGCAGTGTCCACCTGAGGAACTAACAGTTTTGAGATTAGAAAGAAGTCTATGCGAGACTGAGATTTATGAGGGGAGGAGAAGAAGGTGAAGTCAAGCTCATTGGGGTGTAGTAACCTCCATAGATCAACTAAAGCAAGATCCTTGATCAGGGAGGTAAGCGTGGCGTGACTCTTGGGGGGACCACTCGTCCTAGGCGGCTGTTTGTCAATCAGGGGATCAAGGACTAGATTGAAATCCCCCCCAATGATCAATGAAGTATTAGCAGAAGCCTGCGCAACCTGAGCAATGGTAGCAAAAAAAGGCAGGGTCATCAACATTAGGAGCGTAAAGGCATATACATGTAACTTCTAGGCTACCTATCTTGAGGTGAACTCTAGACCATCTACCTTCTGTATCTGAGCTAGTCGCAATAACAGTAGCATGCAAAGATTTCCTAACCAGTATGGCAACCCCACATTTCTTAGAAACGGCTGGGGAATAAGCGGCCACCATGTAAGGTTTAATATTGAGTTTAAGAGTTTCCTTCGAATTTAAATGCGTTTCTTGGAGAAAAATCAGATCCGCTGCTTCCTGACTGAGGTAGCTTCGGATTTTCTTCCGTTTTATCGGATTATTGATGCCTTTTACGTTCAATGAAAAAATCTTACATGGTGCCATCAATCGATAGTAGACATTTTAGGTAAGGGCGCTTGATAACATAGAACATAAGCAGAATCTGTACAACAATGTCATAATCACCGAGTATTCTGGCTAATACACCCCATATTGAAAAGTATGTACCAACGTATCTTAGAGAAGAAGCAAAACCCCCAAAGAATATGGCGACCATATGTCTGCGGGAGGAGGCCCTAGAGAGGAAATAGAAGACATGTAAAAAAAAGAAAAGAAACACCAGAGTCCATAATAACACTGTCTCTGATACTCATCGAGGCTACTGTGGGTAGATGGAGTCGGGTCACAGATACCATCAAGAGTAAGGCAACAGACTGCCCACGCCAGACTCTTTGCTAGGTTGCGGCAGATCCAATATGGCAGGTACAGCGGATATAAGGAGACTTGCAGGAATATTCTGGAAGTCAGCGCATCAAGTCGGCTTCTTTGGAATCCAAAAACTCCGCTAGTAGATCAGGGTCCTCGAATGTTCTTGTCTGATTGTGAAGCGTGACTCGGAGCTTGGCCGGGTACATCAGGCCATAGCGTGCTTGTAGTTGTTGAAGCCTCGGCCGGAATTCCAGAAAGCGCTTTCGGCGGTCGACTGTGGGTTTAGCCAAGTCGGGATAGAAGGAGATCTTGTGGCTCTCAAACTCCATATGGCCCCTTGCCCGAGAGGCACTTAGAATTTGCTCCACGTGTTGATATCTCAATAGTCGAAAAATGATAGGCCGCGGGGTCTTCCTGTTGAGCGTTATGCTTGTGGGTACACGATGAGCGCGATCAATCTCCAAATCTTTGGTAAAGGTGATTTGGAGCAGGGAAGGGAGGATTTTGCATAAAAACTCTTTCATGTCTCCCGATTCCGCTCCCTCCGGTATGCCCACGAGTCGTATGTTGTTGCGGCGCGCTCTATTATTGCCATCTTCCACCTCTTTCTGCAAGGCCCGCACCTGTCGTTCAACTTTGTCGAGTTTGGACAACCGGGCCGCATGGGAGTCCAGTATGCTCTCCATTTTGTCCTGACGCGAAGAAAGCCCTTCTAGCTTGCTTTGCAGCACACCAAAATCGTCCCGCAGCGCTCGGAGTGCTTCACCGTTTGCCTGCACAAGGTTTTTGACCCCTCTAATCTCTACGAGGATTTCCTGCTGCATTTTGGGGCCCTCGCACAAGGCCGGCCCCTTCTGCGGGGACGGAGGTTCAGTTTTGGAACGTTTGCCGTGAGAAGCCGCTGGAGACCCAAATTCCAGGCGCGTTGGTTTGGTCCCCGCCATCTCACCAATGTGCCCCGACAAGATCAGAGTAGAAGTTCCAAGTATGTGAGGTGTTAATTCAGGATTCTGAGTAGGCCTCTCGGGAGCCTCAGCGTTATGCGACCATCCCGCTGGACATCAGGCTCCGCCCCCCCCAACCAGTTGCATTCTAACAAGATTGCAAAAGTTGCGTTGTCAATATAATTCCCTGTTGAGTTCTGAAGTTGAGCAGGTTATGCTCCTCCAGCAGTCCAGGTATTATGTGGAACAAAATAAAGCGGGCAACTCATTGGCAGCACTGCTAAAAGGCAAACGCAACAGAACCCATATAACCACCTTAGTGGATGATGAACAGCATCTGTTAAATAATAATGAACAAATATTGGATGCTTTCTCTAAGTTTTATGCTAAATTATATGATTCTGAAACGGTTGCCTCTAGAGAACAGATTCAGGAATTTCTGGGCCATATCCTGCATCCTGCTTTAAGTGAGGACCAGGTAAAGGCGCTTGATACCCCGCTGGGGCAGGATGAAATTTATGAGGCCATAGACTCTCTTGCTCAAGGGAAGGCAGCCGGCCCAGACGGTATTCCGAATGAGTTTTATAAAACATTTGCAAAAGATTTAACTCCCTGGATGTTGCAATACTTCCAATCCTTGCAAGAGGTTCAGATGGAGACCGGACGCTTGTCCGAAGCAACTGTTGTAGTTCTTGAGAAACCAGGGAGGGACCCCACCAAGGTTTGTAATTATCGTCCTATTTCTTTATTGAATGCGGACTATAAAATTTATGCAACAGTCCTGGCAAAGAGGTTGACGCGAGTGCTTCCTGGTCTAGTGCACCCGGATCAATGTGGTTTTATCCCGGCTCGCTCTACGGCAGATAATGCCAGACTACTGTGTAATCTGCTCTTCAAAGCTAACACCCAGGATTTTCCGTTAGTAGGTCTAGCTCTGGATGCTGAGAAAGCATTTGACAGGCTGGAATGGCCCTTCCTGTTTGAAGTTCTGAGGTGGTTTGGATTTGGCCCGACTTTTTGCCATATGCTGAAAATATTATATGCCAAGCCGACAGCCCGTATATTTGCAAATGGCCTACTGTCACAATCTTTTGCTTTATTTAGAGGTACCCGACAAGGTTGCCCATTATCCCCTCTCCTCTTCAATCTAGCTCTGGAGCCACTAAATTTAGCCATCAGACAATCCACTTTTATTAGAGGGATTGAAATTGGAGACATGCACGTAAAACTCTCCGCCTATGCAGACGATCTCTTGCTCTTTACCCAACCTAGCTCGGTTACTGAAATCCTAAGGGTCATTGAACAGTATTCGTCAGTCTCGGGTTACAAGATCAACTGGAATAAATCCGTTGCCTTCCCGTTAAACAATTTTGCTACGGCATCCTCTATGGCTGCCTTCCCCTTTCAGTGGGAGGTTGGCCCAATTAAATATTTAGGGACCTGGTATTGCGCCCCTATGGAGCAGACCATCCACATTAATGGTAAGAAATTGCTGGACATGGTTAAGGGTTTGGTTTTGAAATGGTCCCCTCTTCATTTGTCATGGTGGGGCAGGTTGGAAACAATTAAAATGACGGTTGCGCCCAAGGTGAACTACATATTAGGTATGCTCCCTCTATTGTTACCTCAGACAATATATAGATCTCTTGAACGCCTCCTACTCCGCTTTCTATGGAAGGGGATGCCTGCTCGAATTGCTTTGCGCAAATTGAAATTGCCTAGAGATAACGGCGGTGTACTCTTTCCAGATTTTTATCGATACCACCTAGCGTCCATTTTAAAACAAGGAGCGCTGTGGTGTAGACCCAAGGACGCATCGGCCGTTCCCATTTGGTTGGAAGTTGAGGCTCGTTTAGCCTCCCCTTATCCGTTACCGGTGCTCCTTGGATCTAGACTTTCAGATACTACAGGGGCTTTGGGAGTGGTGATAGGCACTCAGGAGGCTTATATAGAGGTGGCCTCCCGGGCGGCGCCAGCAGGTCTCCCTTCTAGAGCCTCCCCTCTTTGGCGGAACCCTTTATTTCAAATTAAGGGGGCTACCTTCGCTTGGAGGGTCTGGCAGAAGTGTGGAATTTGGACAGTAGGGCAGTTGCTTTTAAGGGATCAGTGGAAACCTTTTGCAGCGCTGGGTACAGAATTTTCATTGCCAAAAGTTTGTCACTTCCAATGGCTTCAACTGAAACACTGTGTTGAGGCCATTGTTGGGGATATCTCTACTCTGCCAGACTCATGTTCTCTGGTTGGGAAGATCAGTGGAACTGTTGATCAGTCGAAGGCAATTTCCTTGTTGTATTCGCTTTTAGGAGACTGTTTTCCGGGGTCCCTGATAGGCCTCTCCAAAGTTTGGGAGGATGATTTAGGTTCCGAGATCACTCCAGATATGTGGACACATGTTTGGGGACCTGTAACTAGAGTTGCTCGATCTGCCGCTCTCACTCAGTCACTGTTTTTCTTTATGCATCGAGCCTTTATCACACCCATAAAATTAGCTAAGTGGGATAAGCAAAGTACTGGCCGGTGCTGGACTTGTGATGAGCGGCCGGGTACGATGGTCCACATGATTTTCAATTGCCCTGGTATTCAAAGATTCTGGTCTTTGACGTGGAACAGAATCCAGGCAGTTTTAAAATTCTCTGCCCCGTTGTCTTGGAATATTGTGTGTCTACGATCAGCAGCAAGTTCCCTTCCTCTACCCAGAAAACATTACTTTTTGTTAAATTTTATGTTAGCAATTGCTTTAAAACGTATCTTTGGAAACTGGAAAAACTTGCGCAACCTGGACTGGAATGTGTGGTGGAACTCTGTATCTTTATACGCAAGTTATGAGAAAACATACAGTTTGGTGCATCATAAAGGGTCTTTGCTGTTAAACCTAGAAAAATGGGCCCCATTAGACGAATATGTGGCCAGATTGTCGCACTAGAGCACTGTTCTCCAATTGTTTAATGTATTACCTATGTTTTGGATTTATCCACTTGCAAGGAGCTGGGGGGGGGGTAGGGGGGGCTGGGTTATTTTATCTTATGATGTTCTGTTTTAGTTCTGTTGTGTTTATTTGTATTTTGTTTGCTTTGTTATTATATAAACCTTAAAGCAATTAAAAAAAAAAAAAAAAAAGGTACCCCCACCTTCTAGAGCAACTGATCTTCTATATCAGGTGCCCCCCCTCTCCAGGGTTTCAAAATACTCAACTTCCTCATCATTCCATTGTGGTAGAATCAGCAATGAGGCGAGTGAAGAGTAATAAAAAGCACTCTTCTTGTCTGCCAGGTCATGAGTCTAAGACACTAGATGCCTTATGACGTCAAACCTTCCAGACATCCATGCTTTCAGCAAGAATTCTCTCATATATTTTTTATATGGGTCTGTCTCTTGAGGAGGTCACAAAGCAATTACATCTTTTGACTCCTTTCCTTCAAGAGCCCAGGTGTACAGACTATTCCTCACTGGTTAGTCATACTCAACATATCTCTAGGTTTCTTACTCGTGCTACCCTAGACTCCTTTGAGTCTGTTAGCAGGACTTCTGCTATAGCTATAGGGGCACGACGTAGAGCCTGGCTTCAAGCCTCCGACTTGGACAAATGGGCACAAGAAAGACTGGGAAATACTCCTTGCACTGGAGAAAATCTCTTCAACAAGGAGTCTTTACTTCAGGTTACTCAGTTATTCACTGACTTTCCTTTTTCCAGAGGCTGTTCTATGCCTTCTTCTTTCCCAGTAGGTAGGAAATGTCCTACCAAACTTTCTTCCCCTAGGGGGAGAAGGTTTTACCCATCATCTGCCCATCATTCAGATGTTCCCAAACAGGGGAAACATCGCCCTGGTCTGAAGAATCCACAACCTCAACAGGGTCAACAAACCCAGCAGTCACAGGGTTTCAAATAGATCATTGTCCCTTTTGGTTGGGGGTTAGGATAGCAGTCTGCTTCTTTTCACTTGAAGTATCTGCACTAATTTTTTTCCTATCCTGCCTAGATATCTCTTCATGAGACATCTTTCTCTAACTCTAAGAGTCTTTATGATGATCATGCCCATAATCAATAGATTTTCCTCTTCCTCTTAGAGGAAAGAGAGGTAGCAACTATCAATAGACAGTTGTTTCCCTGTACTGTCATGTATCATCTCATCTGTCCGAGACCTCCTCCATAGTCGATCTCTTGCAACTCTGTCTTACCTCCCTCTTACTACAACATTTGCTTTGTAAGAGTGGCTCTTTAAACGGGTAAGCCCCTATGGTCCTCTACCTGTTCTACCGGGGGATTCTCCCTTCTGGAGTTGTCTCCCCCCCTTGTTACCTTACAGCAGCTCATCAGACAATAGGAAGTCCTACCATGTCTGTTTCTTTTTCCCAGTCTAAAAAAGGAAGAGGGAAAAGAAATTTTCCATGCTGCCCTGGTAGTTGCTGCAGATACAGCAATTCTTAGGGGTTAAGCCACTGATTTTGTTCACTACACAACCAGGGATTCCCCTCCACTAGCAATCCTCCTCGCCTCAGTGCTAAGTTCCAAACAGGTTATCAACCTAGTTTGGGAAACCCTATTATCACATACTGGTTGGTTAACTTCTGTTCTTCGCCCCCTTGTCCTTGGCAGAATAGCTGGTTACCTAACATAAGAACATAAGAACATAAGATATGCCATACTGGGTCAGACCAAGGTCCATCAAGCCCAGTATTCTGTTTCCAACAGTGGCCAATCTAGGTCATATGTACCTAGCAGTTTCCCCAAGAGGCACAAGTTCCACAATGCTTGTACTGGGTCTAGCATTGATATCTTCGGTCACTTCTTAATAATGGTTTATGGACCTTTCCTCCAGGAACTTGTCCAAACCTTTTTTAAACCCAGCTACACTAACAGCCTTTACTACATCCTCCGGTAACAAATTCCAGAGTTTGATTACACGTTGAGTGAAAAAATATTTTCTTTTATTAGTCTTAAATAGTTTACCCTGTAGCTTCATTGCATGTCCCCTAGTCTTTCTATATTCTGATAATGTAAATAATCGATCTACGTTTACCCGTTCCACTCCGTTCATTAATTTATAGACTTTTATCATATCTCCCCTCAGCCGTCTCTTTTCCAGGTTAAAGAGCCCTAACCTTTTTAGCCTTTCCTCATAGGAGTATCCTTCCATCCCCTTTACCATTTTGGTGGCTCTTCTCTGAACCTTTTCTAAAATCACCATATCCTTTTTAAGATACGGCGACCAGAATTGCACACAATATTCAAGGTGCGGTCTCACCATGGAACGATATAGAGGCATTATAATATCTTTTGTTTTATTTTCCATTCCTTTCCTTTCCTTATCATACCTAGCATTCTATTTGCTCTCTTGGCTGCCGCTGCACACTGGGCCGAGGGTTTTAACATGGTATCCACAATGACGCCTAAATCTTTTTCCTGGGTGGTGGTTCCTAATGTGGAACCTTGCATCGTGTAACCATAGTTTGGGTTGTTCTTCCCTAGGTGCATAACCTTGCACTTGTCCACATTAAATTTCATCTGCCATTTTGATGCCCAGTCTTCCAATTTATCAAGATCCTCTTGCAATTTTTCACAATCCTCTTGGGTTTTAACAACTTTAAATAGTTTTGTGTCATCTGCAAATTTGATAACCTCACTCGTTATTCCACTTTCCAGGTCATTTATGAATATGTCAAAAAGCAGCGGACCCAGCACAAATCCCTGGGGTACACCACTATTCACCTTTCTCCATTGGGAAAATTGGCCATTTAGCCATACCCTCTGCTTTCTATCTTTTAACCAGTTCCTGATCCATAAGAACATAAGAACATAAGATATGCCATACTGGGTCAGACCAAGGTCCATCAAGCCCAGTATTCTGTTTCCAACAGTGGCCAATCTAGGTCACATGTACCTAGCAGTTTCCCCAAGAGACACAAATTCCACAATGCTTGTACTGGGTCAAGCATTGATATCTTCGGTCACTTCTTAATAATGGTTTATGGACCTTTCCTCCAGGAACTTGTCCAAACCTTTTTTAAACCCAGCTACACTAACAGCCTTTACTACATCCTCCGGTAACAAATTCCAGAGTTTGATTACACGTTGAGTGAAAAAATATTTTCTTTTATTAGTCTTAAATAGTTTACCCTGTAGCTTCATTGCATGTCCCCTAGTCTTTCTATATTCTGATAAGGTAAACAATCGATCTACGTTTACCCGTTCCACTCCGTTCATTAATTTATAGACTTCTATCATATCTCCCCTCAGCCGTCTCTTTTCCAGGTTAAAGAGCCCTAACTTTTTTAGCCTTTCTTCACAATAGTACACTGCCTCCTATCCCATGACTCTTTAGTTTTGCCAAAAGTCTCTGATGAGGGACCTTGTCAAAGGCTTTCTGAAAGTCCAGATACACAATTTATTTATTTATTTATTTATTTATTTAGCTGTATTTATATCCCGCTTTTCACCGGATCAAAGCGGTCAATTGGGGGATACATTTAACACGAGGGGATATGAGACACACACACACTAATACATACAGGGAACATGGGCAATGGAGGGTTAAGTGGTTTGCCCAAGACCACAAGGAGTGCCTATAGGACTAGAAATCCCGGTCCCTCCGGCCTGAGATTGCTGTCCCCAGGTGGGGCTTGAACCCCCGACCCTCCGGCCTGAATATCAACCGACTCACCTTTGTCCACCTGTTGATTAACTCCTTCAAAAAAAACATAACAGATTAGTAAGACAAGATCTTCCCTGTCTAAAGCCATGTTGGCTGTCTCCCATTAGGCCATGACTATCTACATGCTGAGTAATTTAATTCTTTATGATGGTTTCTACCATTTTTCCTGGTACTGACGTCAGGCTCACCGGTCTGTAGTTTCTCGGATCACCCCTGGAACCCTTTTTAAAAATTGGTGTTACATTGGCGATCTTCCAATCTTCAGGTATTAGAGATGATTTTAATGATATAGTTCACAGATTACTGATAGCAGGTCTGCAATCTCATATTTCAGTTCCTTCAACACCCTTGGATGTATACCATCCGGCCCAGGTGATTTGCTACTCTTCAGTTTATCTAATAGTTGTAAGACATCTTCCCGATGTATCGATATTTCCTTCAATTCTTCCGCACCTTTAAATACCACTTCAGTCATGGTTAACATCCCTACATCTTCCTCAGTAAAGACTGAAGCAAAGAATTCATTCAGTCTCTCCGCTATCGCCTTGTCGCCTCTTAGTGCTCCTTTAACCCCTTTATCATCTAATGGACCAACTGACTCTCTCACAGGTTTTTTGCTACGAATGTACTTGAAAAGGTCTTTATTTCGTGTTTTTGCTTCCGCAGCAAGCTTCTTCTCAAATTCTCTTTGCCTGCCTTATCAATGCCTTGCATTTGACTTGCCAGTGCTTGTGCTGTTTCCAGGTTTCGTCATTTGGCTCTTTTTTTCCATTTCCTGAAAGATGCTTTTTTTGGCAACAACAGCCTCTCTGACCTCACCTTTAAACCATGCTGGCAGTTTTTTGGACTTCCTTCCACTTTTCTTAAAGCGTGGAATACAGCTGGTCTGGGCTTCCAAGATAGTATTTTTCAACAACATCCAAGCTTGATGTACGTCTTTAACCTTTGCAACTGCTCCTTTTAGTTTTTTCTTAACTGTTTTCCTCATTTTATCATAGTCTCCTTTTCGAAAGTTAAAGGGTAGTACTGTGGAATTCCTTACTATCCCTCCTCCTCTAATTAAATCAAAGGCGATCATGCTATGATCACTATTGCCAAGTGTCCCCAACACCCTTATCTCTTGCACTAGATCTGGTGTTCCACTAAGGACTAGGTCTAATATGGCTTCCCCTCTGGTCAGTTCATGAACCAGCTGCTCCAAGAAGCAGTCATTTATTTCATCTAGGAACTTTATCTCCCTAGCATGTCCTGTTGTGACACTGACCCAGTCGATGCCGGGGTAATTGAAATCACCCATTATTATTACTGCACTGTAACTTTTGCTAGCTTCCTTGATTTCTTTGAGCATTTCATCATCCATTTGTTCATTCTGGCCAGGCGGACGATAGTACACCCCCACTGCCATCGCCTTCCCCTTTTTACATGGAATTTCAATCCATAGAGATTCTACAGCAAATTTTGTTTCTTGCAAAACTTTAATCCTTTCTGACTCAATGCCCTCTCTAACATAGAGCGCAACCCCTCCACCAATTTGATCAGCTCTATCTTTACGATATAGTTTGTACCCAGGTATTACAGTGTCCCACTGGTTGTCCTCCTTCCACCATGTCTCTGATATTCCAATCATATCTAACCTCTCGTTTAGTGCTATATATTCTAACTCTCCCATCTTGTTTTTTAGACTTCTAGCATTTGCATACAAGCATTTTAGAGACTGTATTTTATTCATATTAATTTGTCTATTGGTAGACATGGGTAATTTGGGATCTTTAAGCTCTGTCTGCTCCATACTCGAGGGCATTTGGGCTACTTTACTCTTTTTTGGAACCTCTCTGCTTTTTGTAGTATCCTTCAAGGATACATTCTTCCGAACCATGCGCTCTTGGGCGACTGTCGGCTTTCCCCTATTACCAAGACAGCAGACTCCTCCCCAGCACTATCTAAGACCTTATCTAGGTGGCGCGTGAGGTCCGCTACCTTCGCACCAGGCAGGCATGTTACCAGGCGATCCTCACGTCCACCAGCCACCCAGCTTTCTACATGCCTAATGATCGAATCACCAACTATAACTGCTGTCCTAACGCTTCCCTCATGGGCACTTGGCCCTGGAGAATCCTCCTTGGTGCGAGAGGGGTTTACATCACCTGGAGGACAGGTCCTAGTTACAGGTCCTAGTTACCTGTTGGCTTCTCACAGCCAGTTCTTTCTTCTAACCAACCTGCAGCATGCTCTCTGCATCTCTACAGAGTAGCTTTGCACTATGGGCCCTTGCTAGAGAGCATTAGTATCTTGCCTAGTAGATAACCCCAGATGGTTAGGGGGGGTTCCCCCAGTCATGTTCATGTCTGGCAGGTATTCCCTACCCTTACCATCTCATCTTAAATCTCTTTTGAGGCATAAGCCTCAGGCCTTTTATTATGTGAAAACCTAAAGGAGGGCCAATTCCCTGGCTTGGCCCATATCTCCTTGGGTCTTCTCGTCAGAGGTAAATTTCTTCAATAGCAGCTAGAGGACGCCTAATATCCATCTTGCCCTCGTAGGCGGATCACTAGGGTATCTTCCTACAGAGGCGTCCTCTATCCATTCTCCATACTGCAATTCTGGAGATATCTGGACTTCCTGTCTGCAGACTGAAGTTATCCTCTGCAACTTTCACGTAGGCCATCCTGGTTATTTAAGAGCTCAAATTCTGCAAGGAATTCACAATTCTTCTTGTCAGGGAGACCTCTCCTCTGACTCTGCCAGTCATAACCAGGAAAAGAGGATTCCCTATGTCTCTATTCAAGCAGGTATCAACCTTCTTGCTGTCAGATAAATCTTTCTCTCTCCCTATATCCCTAGGGGGGATGAGGTTTTATGGACATCTCTCCATCCTTATACCTGGAGACATGTGTCTATATGCCTGCCTATTCATATAGGTGTGTATATATCTATATATCTATATCTATATCTATCTATATCTATATCTCTATATCTATATATATATATATCGGTGTGTCTTCTGCCCATACATATCTCTTATAGTTATATGCCTATATACCCTATACTTGTATATATTTAAATAGATATACATGTTTATATATACATATATATTTATAGATATAATGAGATATATTTTTAGATAGATCTGTATCCATCTACTTATCTATCTGTCTGTCAGGTTCAGGTATCCCTACATTCCTATATGAGCCTGACAGATGGGCACTACTCCTATCAATGCTGTTCCAGCATACTTAGGGGGCTACAGCTATAACCACTTCCTGTGGTAATTAACATATTTTTTACTTACCATAACCTTTTCAGGTTAGGTACTCTTGAAGCTCTCCATGTACCTTTTTTCTTTTCTAATTGACCGCATTTAGGAAAGACATTGCGGAGCTTCAGTTGTTCTAAGCTTAAGCTTTCTTTAATAGTACCTTCTGCATATCCGCTGAAGCTCTACCTCTTATGCTACCCCAGTTTTCCCCTGGGGCTATTTCTCACCCTGAAGGGTTCTGACCTCCACTTGTTTTTTCTTCTACTTATTACCTCTACTTCTCCAGGACCAAGCAGGAAGTCAGTCCTCACATATGGGTGACGTCGGCGCCGACGGAGCCCTCGCGGAGCAATTTTCCCCACCTTTCAAAGAAAGCCTTTGGGAATTGCAGCGCGCATGCGCGGTCCCCTTCCCGCCCAAGGGTGCCATCTTAGCCAGTCTTCTTTTTTCCGCGGAGCCCTACAGACGTGTTCTTCTTGTCCCTGCTGAAAAAGTTGATTTTTCGTGATTTATTTCTCTTTTTTCTTCGGTTCGACGCCGGTCTCTTTCCTGCCCGGACTCGCGACGCCGTTGCGAGTCCTTCTCTTATTTTTCGGGTTTTCTGATTTTTCTGTCAGTTTCGTTTTCGGTTTTTCGCTGGCAGCCCGGTCCTTTGACCTTGCAGGGGCCCTTTTTCCCCCGATGGCTGTCAGTGGTTTCAAGAGGTGTGTTCAGTGTGACAGAAATATGTCACTCACTGACACACACGATAATTGCCTCCGCTGCCTTGGCCCAGATCATGAGGAACTGATCTGTGGGGCCTGCAGCAAAATGTCCTCCAAAGCGTTACGGAGTCGGCGGCATCAGCGGGAAAGAATCTTCGCAGATCCCGCCCGTACCCGGACCTCGTCGGAGGCCTCGGCGTCCAGAGGCTCCAGCTCTGAGCATCGCCGGAGTTCCTCCGACAGAGGTTCTCCCTCCGGGGATCATCGACGGAAGGCGAAACCCGCGAGTGCGGCGTCGGTGGACGCTCCTGGTTCCGCGAGGGCCAGGTCGCATAGCCCCGATAGCCTTCCCGGGTCTTTGGAGAAGGAACATCTCCCGAAGCGACCTCGTTTGGAATCGGAGATGCCTGCGCGGGTAAGTCCTGTAGTCCTCCTGGACTCGCCTCCGAGGGGTCCAAGTGGCCCCAACACCCTTATCTCTTGCACTAGATCTGGTGTTCCACTAAGGACTAGGTCTAATATGGCTTCCCCTCTGGTCGGTTCATGAACCAGCTGCTCCAAGAAGCAGTCATTTATTTCATCCAGGAACTTTATCTCCCTAGCATGTCCTGACGTGACACTGACCCAGTCGATACCAGGGTAATTGAAATCACCCATTATTATTACTGCACTGTAACGTTTGTTAGCTTCCTTGATTTCTTTGAGCATTTCATCATCCATTTGGTCATTCTGGCCAGGCGCTCGATAGTACACCCCTCAGCCATTGCCTTCCCCCTTTTATATGGAATTTCAATCCATACAGATTCTACAGCAGATTTTGTTTCCTGCAAAACTTTAATCCTTTCTGAGTCAATGCCCTCTCTAACACAGAGCGCAACCCCTCCACCAATTTGATCAGCTCTATCATTACGATATAGTTTGTACCCAGGTATCACAGTGTCCCACTGGTTGTCCTCCTTCCACCATGTCTCTGATATTCCAATCATATCTAACATTTCATTTAGTGCTATATATTCTAACTCTCCCATCTTATTGTTTAGACTTCTAGCATTTGCATACAAGCATTTTAGAGAATGTATTTTGTTCATGTTAATTTGGCTATTGTTAGACATGGGTAAATTGGGATCTTTAAGCTCTGTCTGCTCCATACTTGAGGGCATTTGGGCTACTTTACTCTTTTGTGGAACCTCTCTGCTTTTGGTAGTATCCTTCAAGGATACATTCTTCCGAACCATCTGCTCTTGGGCGACTGTCGGCTTTCCCCTAATATCTAGTTTAAAAGCTGCTATATCTCCTTTTTAAAGGTTAATGCCAGCAGCCTGGTTCCATCCCGGTTAAGGTGAAGCCCATCCCTTCGGAAGAGCCCCTCCTTTCCCCAGAATGTTCCCCAGTTCCTAATAAATGCAAAACCCTCATCTCTGCACCATTGTCTCATCCACGCATTGAGACTCCGGAGCTCTGCCTGCCTTTTGGGTCCTGCGCGCGGAACAGGAAGCATTTCGGAGAATGCTACCCTGGAAGTTCTGGATTTCAACTTCCTACCTAAAAGCCTAAATTTAGCCTCCAGAACCTCCCTACCACATTTTCCTATGTCATTGGTACCGACATGTACCAAGACAGCAGACTCCTCCCCAGCACTATCTAAGACCTTATCTAGGTGGCGCGTGAGGTCCGCTACCTTCGCACCAGGCAGGCATGTTACCAGGCGATCCTCACGTCCACCAGCCACCCAGCTATCTACATGCCTAATGATCGAATCACCAACTATAACGGCTGTCCTAACCCTTCACTCATGGGCACATGGCCCTGGAGAAACTTCCTCGGTGCGAGAGGGTTTTACATCACCTGGAGGACAGGTCCTAGTTACAGGATCACTTTCTGCCGCACCAGGGTGATGCTCTCCTGTCACGTGACCTCTCTCCTCCATGGCAACAGGGGTGCTGCCAGACTGGAGGTGGGACTTCAGGACTATATCCCTGTAGGTCTCGTCTATGTACCTCTCTGTCTGTCTTATGTTTTCCAAGTCTGCTACTTTAGCCTCTAGAGAACGGACTTGTTCCCTGAGAGCAAAGAGCTCCTTGCACCTAGTGCACACGTAAGACCTCTCACCAACTGGGAGAAAATCATACATGTGACACTCAATGCAAAAGACTGGAAGGCCCCCATCCCGCTGCTGGACTGCTGTCTGCATCTTAGTTTTAAGTTTGTGTCTAGATCTTTAAGTTCTTACTTACTAGGGGTTGCTATGGGTATTTATAACAATAAAACTGTACCTAATACGTTTAATATACCTTGTTCACCTGAAGCTAAATTAATCTCAGGTCCTTAGTGTATGACTGATTTGGGTAATGAGCTTCACCTGAAAGCACCTCCTGTCCTTTAAGATGTGTAAGTACCTATAAAGCTATGATTATCCCTGGGGAGGGTGGGAGTGGGGAGGGAAATAACACCTATTAAAAGAGGGCTGCTACACAGTACCCTGTCTTGTGCTGCTGAGGTAAGCTAAATTCTGATTTGATTTAAATTATAGCTCTTAGCTGCTGCTGCTAGGCTCTAACTTCTTATGAAATTTAAACTACAAGCTCTCTGCTGGATTCTAAATTTAACCAGAAAGCTCTCTTCTGTGTGTTAAATTTAAACTAACAGTACTTTGCTGTTACTTGGCCCTGAGTGTCTATTAAATTTAAACTACAAGCTCTCTGCTGGGTATGAAATATAACCAGAAAGTTCTCCTCTGGGTTTTTAAATTCAAACTTTAATTGCTGCTACTAGGCCCTAACTGATCCAACAAAAAAAACAGTGGGTTCACAGATTAAGTAGCTTTAATACAAAGAATTCTTTTTAGAAAATTACCAGAAGTATATACTCACAGTTGCAGATTTCTCTCCAGAAGAAACAGCCCCCCTTTCTAGTCCTTCAACAACTACAACAGTCCACTTTTTACCTTTAGAGATCCTCTGTGTTGGTCCCATGCTTTTTTGAATTCAGTTACTGTCCTCTTCTCCAGGACCAAGCAGGAAGTCAGTCCTCACATATGGGTGTCATCGACGCCGATGAAGCCCCAGCGGAGCATTTCCCCAGCTTTCTATGAAGCCTTTGGGAATGCAGGCACGCATGCGCGGTTCCATTCCCGCCTAAAGGTGCCATCTTACCTCAGTCTCTCATTTTACGAGAAGCCCACCGGACGTGCGTCCTGTCATCCCAGATAAGTTTGATTTTTTTAGGTGATTCTCGCTATTTTTTCTTCCTGGTTCGACGCCGGTTCCCTTCCCGCCGGGTTCGGTACACCGCTATCGAGACCGATTCTTCTTTTTCGGTTTTTGCCCTTCGTGGCTGGCGTTCGTGCCCTTTTTTAATTTTTCCCTGGAAAGCCGGTCCTTTGACCTCGCGGGGACACTTTTTTCCCCAATGGCTTCCAGTGGTTTCAAGAAGTATGATCGGTGTAAGATGTTAATGTCTCTCACCAACACACACAACTGCTGCCTTCGGTGCCTCCGTCCTGATCACGACCCTAAGACATGTGGACCATGTGGGAAGATGTCTTCCAAGGCACTGCGAAGTTGCCAGCAGCAGAAAGAAAGGCTTTTCTCGGACTCAGCCTCTGGCCAGGCCCGGACCTCGTATGAGGCCTCGACATGTCGGGATTCGGATCCCGAGCGCCGTCGAAGCTCATCGGACAGGGGGTCCCCCGACCGGGAACGCAAGAGGAAGAAGCGGCTCGTGAGGGCGTCGTCGGAGGAGGTCCCTGGCTCCTCGAGGGCCAAGTCTAAGACACCCAACCGTCGCCCTGGGTCCGTGGAACAAGAGAAGCCTGCCAAAGTTCCTCACGTGGAGCCGGAGTCTGCTGGACACGTAAGCCCTGTGGTCCTCGAGGACTCTCCTCCCAGAGAGCCGACGTTGGGCCCGGCGCCGCCAGGGCCCGAGTCGGTGGCTGCTGCGTCTCCCGAGCTGTGTCTCAGGATGACAGCCTTGGAGAGCAGACTGTCTGCCTTCATGGAGCAGCAGCGGGCACTGTTGGCCAGCCTATCTGGCGCATCTGCCCCGACCACCGGGACATCGACATCGAAGTCGACCCCGGAGACCGAGCCAATACTCGAGTCCATGATGGCTCGAGGTCGACCTCGGTCGCGGTCTCCCTCGACCTCCCGTTCGGGACCGAGGGCGTTGACGCCGGTGCCTCCGGTGTCGGGGCGGGTGCCCCAGGGCCCCGCGGGGTCGGACACTGACTCCTCGTCGGACGAGTCCGCCTGGGAGACGGAGAATGAGGAGTCTCCCGACACATTCAAGACTCGGTGCGTCCCCTCGGACTCACTGCAGTCTGAGCCCCGGAGTAGATCCCCTCCGGAGGACACCCGGTTCTCGGAGTTTGTCCGGGATATGGCCACCGCGTTGGCTATTCCAGCGGACCCTGAGAAAGAGCCTCGAGCTGAGGAGCTCGAGGCCCTACAGTACGACTCCTCCGAAAGAGGCCTTTACTGTCCCGGTTCCTCCAATGCTGGAACGGCTCCTCTTCCGGATGTGGGAGGCACCGGTCTCGGCGCCGGTTCTAAGCAAGCGAGTCGATTCGATTTATCGACTCCGGAAGAGCCATGGTTTTCAGAAGGCACAGCTACCACACCATTCCATGGTTGTAGAATCGGCCATGCATCGGCTGAAGAGTCAGAAGATGCACTCAGCGGTGCCCCCCGGCAGGGAGGCCCGGAACCTCGATGGCGTCGGTAGAAAGTGCTTCCAGGGTGCGATGCTTGCTTGCCGTGTCCAGTCTTACCAGCTGTACATGGGCATGTACTTGTGGGACCTGGCCAAGGAGTTGGCCGGGTTCTCTGCTGGTCTCTCCGGGGAACCCTTGCAGAGATTTAAGTCCTTGTCCTCGGGGATTCGGGATTGCTCGTAGTTTATGTCCCGCGCCGCCTACGATGGCTTCGAGGCTTCGGCCCGAGTTGCGGCAGCCGGCATCGTGGCTCGACGCCAGGCATGGCTGCAGTCATCAGACCTCGAGCCATGGGTTCAGGACAAGTTGGTCGATGTCCCTTGCCAAGGTGAAAACCTTTTTGGCAAGCCCATGATCGAGAAGGCCGCACAGCTCGAGACTGAGCACCTTATAAGGACAAGGCTGTCTAGGAAGACCTCTGCCCCTTCTCACAAGAAGGCCTCGGGTAAGAAGCCCTTTTACCCGAGGAAGGGCACTGCCTACAAACAGTACCCTCAGTATCAGGCTGCCCAAGCTGCACCCCAGGGTCAGCAAGCCAAGGGGCAGGGTAATGGGCCCCGTAGGCAGAGGACCCCAAGCCTCCGGCCCCTGCTCCCACTCAGCAGGGTGGGGGTTTTTGACTCCTTGAGCGTAGCCTCTCAGTCCCTGCTCTCCCAACCCTGCACAGGAGGTCGCCTCGCCCTCTTTGCCCACCAGTGGCCCCACATAACTGGAGACAGTTGGGTGTTGAACATAGTCCAAAGGGGCTATGCACTACATTTTCACCAACTGCATCTGCCATACTTTCCAGGGCAGCCTCCAAGGCCTCCCCTGCACACAGATCTTCTCCTTCAAAAGCTTCAAGGTCTGTTGGTGGACAGGGCGGTGGAGCCTGTGCCTCCCCACTTGCAAGGTCAAGGGTTCTACTCCAGGTATTTCCTGGTACCCAAGAGAACCGGTGGCCTTCGGCCTATTCTGGATCTCAGGAACCTAAACAAGTTCCTAGAGAAAAAAAGTTCGAGGAGTTTCATGGTTTCCTGCTGTTTCCTCCCTACCTGTGACCTGGTCCCGCCTCCACTGCTCTGATTGGGGCTCTTGGGCTGAATGGGGCTATTTCAGCTGGCCTCCGACGCGGGACGCTGAGGAGTTTCATGGTTTCCTGCTGTTTCCTCCCTACCTGTGACCTGGTCCCGCCTCCACTGCTCTGATTGGGGCTCTTGGGCTGAACGGGGCTATTTCAGCTGGCCTCCGACGCGGGACGCTGAGGAGTTTCATGGTTTCCTACTGTTTCCTCCCTACCTGTGACCTGGTCCCGCCTCCACTGCTCTGATTGGGGCTCTTGGGCTGAACAGGGCTATTTCAGCTAGCCTCCGACGCGGGACGCGAAGCGGGCACGTGCCCGTGGCGCGTGCCCGAAGGGGCGTGACCAAAGGGGCACGTCCTGCCCCTTTGGCGCCCCTTCGGTGCAACTTGGTGCTGCAGTTCCGTGAATGGGGAAGAGAAAGAAACGCACGCTTTCTGTGGCCCCACCGAAGGCGGTAAAAACTATTGGACCCATGGATGCACATGTCTCCGTTGGTCAGGTGTTGCCTAAAACTGCTGTATTGGACACCTCCCCCGGTGAAAGGTCGACAGTGAGTACTGTGGGTTCTGAGTCTTCTCCGGTTGCGGATATATCTCCGACGAAGGGTGATAAGGTTGCTTCTTTATCTATTCTATCTGAAAAGGTTCTTAATAACAATGGGGACCCTAATCTTTCTTCCTCATTTCTACGTTTGGATTCTGCTAATGATTTATTGCCTCCTCCTTTGCCATCTGTGATTTCATTTGTGGGCACTGGGGAGTCTCGTGATATTCCTGAAGAGGTTTCTTTAAAAGATTTATGGTCTATGATGTCTAGAATGGAGTTAGCATTGGACTCCTCTCTTCAAAGGATTTCAGCATTTACGAAAGAAACTGTTGTTAAAATTTCAAATCAGGAATCTCGTTTAGCTGCTGTTGAGAAAAGCGTTGACTCCATTGAGACTCGCTTTACTGCCCAACAGCCTGTTACTACTTCTCTAGTTCAAGATGTTATTTCATTACGTTCACAACATGAGGCTCTTGAGAACTCATTTCGTTCCAGGAACCTTCGTCTTCTGAACTTTCCCAAAACTCATTACTTATCACCTTTGATGTTATTTCATAAGTATTTAAAGGAAATACTACTGATTTCTGATGTGGATGCTGTTTCCCTTTCTAATATTTATTATCTTTCCTCTAGGGACACAGCTTATCAAGCTGTGCCTCAAGTAGGAGTTGTTGGTGAGTCCCATAGTCCTGCTTCTTTAAATATTTCTGATTTTTTGGAATCGTCTCAGGACGAGATTCCTACTAGGGCCACATTACTTATTACCTTAGTTTCTGATTTAGATAGACAGAAAATTTTCCGCGCATACTTCAAGAAAAAATCTGAGAAATTTTGTGGCTCCACCATTCAGATTTTTCCTGATGTCTCCAGGGCTACACAGCGGAGGCGGAAGGCCTTTTTGGAAATTCGCCCTCGTGTTTTGGCCCTGGGTGCTTTGTTTTATTTGAAATTTCCATGTCGGTGCCACATTATTTATCAAGGTACTCGTTACATTTTTCAGGAAGTTGCGCAACTTGTGGAATTTTTAGAGGGGAAAGGTTAGGACCTGTTATGTACTTTGATCTATTTCGTTATAGTATGTTCTATTCCCCTTGTTGGGTTTACCAGGTCTGTTTAGGGATGGTGGTTATTTACTTATTTGATATTGTACTCCTCCTAGATGTGAGCTAATACATGTGATTTCTTTAGTTTGTTGCTGTAAATGTGTGGGTTGGGATTTCCCGCCCCCTTTGGAATGTTTTATTATAATTGTATGTTTCTTTATAACTAAATAAAACTTGAAAAAAAAAAAAAGAAAAAAGTTCAAGATGCTTACTCTAGGAACACTTCTGCCCTACCTCCAGCAGGGAGATTGGCTATGCTCCTTAGATCTAAAGGGTGCGTACACTCACATCTTCATTCATCCAGACCACAGAAAGTACCACAGGTTCATTGTGTGAGGAAACCATTATCAGTACAGAGTACTGCCTTTTGGCCTCACCTCCACGCCCACGGTCTTTACCAAATGCCTGGCAGTGGTGGCGGCCTACCTGAGAAATCAGGGAATCTTTGTCTTCCCTTATCTGGACGACTGGCTCATCAGGGGTCAGACGTGCCAGGAGGCCCGACAGGCCACTCTCAGAACTATTGCTCTTCTTCAGAGCTTGGGATTTGTAATAAACTTCGCAAAGTCCACTTTGCTCCCCTCCCAGAACTTGGAGTTCATAGGGGCAAGGCTGGACTCTGCCCTGGCAAAGGCATTCTTATTTTTTTATTTATTTATTTTTATACACATTTATATACCGCATCTTCCACAGATCAGTTGCGGTTTACAGAGAACAAAACTCAACACTTGGCAACGCAAGTTGTTTTACAAGGAACGTCAATGTTAGTATAATTAACCGAATGTAAATTTACAAGGAACGTCATAATATAATTCTAACAAAGTGAACAGAACATAACAGAATAAACTATTTACAGATATATATATATATATGTGTATAGACACATATAAATATATATATATATACACACATAAATAAATATATATACATGTATATATATATATATACATACATATACATATACACACATGCCTACATATACACATACATACACCTATGGGAGTAAAAGGGCATAAGATATGGGGTCATCAAGGGGCGTAACTATAAGAGCTGTGTTGGGTGAAAGGATTTTAATTGGAACAGCCAGAAGCCTGTTTAGCCTTTATCTAAAGCAGGTGGGAGAGTCTCTGTGTTGTTATAGTATTTGGTGAACAGATGAGTTTTCAAATTCTTGCGGAGTTCCGTGATCTCAGTTAGTGTTCGTAGCTCCTCGGGGAGGGAATTCCAGATGGTGGGGGCTATGTGGGAAAATGCTCTGTGGTTTGTTGATTTGTGAGCTCTTGTGTAATCTTTTGTGGTTTTTAGTTTGTTTAATTGGCCTTTTCTTTGTGTAGGTTTAGGTGGTTCTTTGTGTATTAGGTTGCATAGTGTGGTTGGAGCTAAATCGTATAAGGCTTTGAATGAAGTAATTATTATTTTGTAAATTATTCTGCTTTGAATTGGAAGCCAATGGAGGGAAGCTAGAATTGGTGTTATGTGTTGGAGTGAGTTAACTTTCAATATAATTCTTGCAGCTGCATTTTGTGCTAATTGTATACGTTTGATGCTTTGTTTTGATATGCCCATGAGTATTATATTGGCAAAATCAAAGTAAGGAGTTATAGTAGCCTGGATTATATTAATGAAATCTTGTGAGAATACTTGCCAGCAGACAGAGCTCAAAGACAGATGGACTTGGCAAATCAGTTTCTCACCGGGTCAGTGGTCTCCACCAGACTCTGCCTGAGGCTGCTTGGCCACATGGCTTCGACAGTTCATGTCACCCCCAATGCCAGGCTCCATATGCGGCCTGCACAATGGTGCCTTCGGAGTCAGTGGTCTCAGGCCACAGGCAGCCTCAGAGACAGAATAAGGGTGTCCAAACCATTTCTCGACTCCCTCAGCTGGTGGCTGCACCCACCCAATCTTCTGAAAGGGGTACCCTTTCAAATTCCTGGGTACACAGTGGTGCTGACCACAGACGCCTCCCTGCAGGGCTGGGGAGCTCATTGTCTGAACAAGTGCACCCAGGGCCTGTGGTCTTGGGAGGCGGCACAGCAGATCAATCTCCTGGAACTCAGGGCTATTCGACTAGCGCTCAAAGCTTTCTCTCCTACCCTGGCTCATCAGTCTGTCCTGGTTCAGACAGACAACCAAGTGGCCATGTTTTATGTGAACAAACAGGGCGGGACTGGGTCCAGACTCCTTTGTTGGGAGGCACAGGACCTTTGCTCCTTTGCCCTCAAGCACACCATGCTCCTCAAGGCTGTGTACCTTCCAGGCCAGGAGAACTTCCTAGCAGACAGGTTGAGCAGGATTTTACAGCCCCACGAGTGGCAGCTGCATACTTTGGTAGTTCAGAAGATCTTCCTAAAATGGGGTCTTCCTTTGATAGATCTGTTTGCCAGTCCACTGAACAAGCAACTGCCAATGTTCTGCTCCAGGCAACCGCATCCTCTGCGGATAGAAGCAGATGCTTTTCTTATTCCATGGTCTCAGGGCCTCCTGTATGCATTTCCTCCCACGCCCTTGGTGGCCCGAACTCTGTTCAAGATTCTTCAGGACAAGGCCTCGGTCCTCCTGGTGGCTCCCAGGTGGCCCAGACAGCCTTGGTTTCCACTTCTGCTTCAGCTGGCGGTGGATCCTCCACTGCCTCTGGGGCTGCAACCCAACCTTCTCTCTCAGGATCAGGATTCCCTTCTTCACCCCAATCTCAAGGCTCTCAATTTGATGGCCTGGAGGCTGCAAGGGTAGTTTTGGCTCCCTGGGGCCTTCCTCAGGAAGTTGAGGAGGTTGTCCTAGCCTCTAGGAAGCAATCCACTAGGAAAACCTATGCTCTCAAATGGAAAAGGTTTTCTCTCTGGTGTCAGCTACGTACAGAGGATCCTTTCTCCTGTACTGTACCAGTAGTACTTTAGTACTTACTGCACTTATCCAATCAAGGACTTAAGTCCAATTCTGTTCGGGTCCACCTCTCAGTTCTAGTAGCTCACCACTCACTGGTGGAAGGACATTCTCTGTCGGTTCACCCCTTGGTGTCCCGCTTTCTCAGAGGCTTGCTTTTGCTCAAGCCTCCAATCCGTCCTCCTACTCCTGAGTGGGAGTTGAATGTGGTCTTGCAGCAGCTGACAAGCCCACCCTTTGAGCCGATGGCTACTTGCCCTCTACGCTTCCTGTCTTGGAAGACACTCTTCTTAGTAGCCCTTACCTCGGCTAGGCGAGTGAGTGAGCTTCAGGCCCTGGTCTGTGATAGGCCTTACACTCGCTTCTATAGGAACAGGGTAGTCCTTAGGACTCATCCAAAGTTCCTCCCAAAAGTTGTCTCCTCCTTCCACCTTAACCAAGAGGTGGTTCTTCCAACATTCTTCCCTAGGCCTCTTGCAAGCCAGGCTGAAGCAGTCCTGCATACTCTGGACTGTAGGAGGGCCTTATCCTTCTACCTTGACTGTACACAGAGGCATAGAAGGGCTACTCAGCTCTTCATCTCTTTTGACCCTAATAATTTGGGGTTAGCTGTGTCCAAGCGTACCTTGTCTACCTGGGTGGCTGACTGTATCACCTGGGCTTACAGGGCTGCTGACCTTCCTTTGCCACGGCCCACCTTGTCAGGGCAATGGCTGCCTCAGTGGCTCATCTCCGCTCTGTGCCCTTGGTAGACATCTGCAGGGCTGCAACTTGGTCTTCAAGCCAGACTTTTGCGGCCCATTATTGTCTGGAGAGGGAGTCCCGTAGAGACAGTGCTTTTGGCCAAGCAGTACTCCGGAATCTCTTTGAGGTTTAGGCAACTCCTGCCCTCCTGCCCTCTGTTGGGCTACCGGTGGAGGTTGTGTCTGTGAAAAGCCTTTCTTTGCTGCTGGGACTAGAGGGAGTTCTCTTGTTCAGCCTGGGTTCCTCGGTAGCCCAGAGCTAGGGAGTCACCCATATGTGAGGACTGACTTCCTGCTTGGTCCTGGAGAAAGAGTAGATCTCCAGGAACAAGCAGGAATTTCACATATGGGTATCTTCGGTACCGACGGAGCCTGCACGGAAACGCTCCCCAGCGTCCAGTAAGAAAGCTTTTGGGAGCATCCCGCAGCGCCTGCACGCTGCCTTCCCGCCTTTCCCAACTGCCTCTCTCAAGTTCTTCTTTTCCTTGGAGCCAGCAGGTCGTGTTCCTGTCACCGCAGAAGAATTCTTTATTTTTTCTTTTTTTTTCTGTGTCGCGTCTGCCTTCTTCGACGTCAGAACGGTACCGCCGGTCTTTTCTTTCTTACAAAAAAAAAAAAACAAAAAAACTTTTCTTTCTTCAACTGTGCATTTGCGGATTGGGCCTTAGGCCTGAACAATTTTCTCCTCATGGAGAAGCCCGCTTCCGGGTTTAAAAAGTGCATGAAGTGTGGCGGTACTATTTCTGTCACCGACACCCATGATTGGTGTCTAAAATGTTTGGGTCCTGACCATTCCATCACAGATTGTGTGTCCTGTACCATGATGTCTAAAAGAGGTCGGCAGAACCGAGCAGCCAAGCTCAGTACCCTGTTTCCCTCTGATGCAGTCTCGGTGGCATCGACATCTTCCAGGGCTGCTTCTTCCTCCCATGGATCTCAGGTAACCAAACATAAATCTAGCCGGTCCTCGAAGGGCAAATCTCCCTCTAAGCATCGAGATGCCTCCGGGCTTGTCCTCGAGGAATCCGCACCGGCAAAATTACCCCGGCGGGAAGTTCCGGCTTCCAAAGCATTATCTGTTGGGTCACAGGTTGACATCGATGGCTCGGCCTCGACCGATCACCTGTTTCCGTGTTCTGGGGTACCGGTGGCCTCCACTGGTATCGACATCCAGACTCTGGTGGCATCGATGGATCAGAAGATTCTGTCCATGCAGCGCACCCTAACGGCCTTTATACAGGCTTCGACGCCTTCGGTACCGCAACAATCCCCGTTGCCGGTACCGACTCCGGCACCGGCATCGTTTCTGGTGCCGGTACCGATTGCATCGACATCGGCGTCGGTGTCGACTGCAACGGTACCCTGTCCTATGATGCCCATCGGTACCGAACCGGTACCGCTTACTCCCGATGTCGATCCCACTCGGTACGCGTATCGGGCTTTACAGGAGCATCCAGACAGGCAATACTTCGAATCCTCCGAAGACTCTGATGAGTCAGAGGCTTCTGTCGAGGTAGCGGTACTTCTTCCTCAGGAGCCAGATTCTCCAAAATGAAGAATGTCTCCTCCAGAAGATTTGTCTTTTCAAGACTTCATTAGGGAAGTGGCTAGGGGCCTCTCCATTACAGTGGCCCCTGAGTCAGAGCCAAGAGCCAAGCAATTAGATATTTTGCAATACCCTAAGGCTCCTAAAGAGGCAGCCACCTTACCTATTCATGAGATTCTCTATGATCTCATGTTGAGCATGTGGAAGACTCCTCTTTACTACCTCTCCTCATTCTCGTAGGTTAGACACCATGTACCGTGTCCCTCCTTGTCCTGGCTTTCATAAGTCTCAGCTTCCTCACCACTCTATTGTGGTAGAGTCGGCCATGAGGAAAATAAAGAGTGCAAAGAGACACTCATCTAATCCTCCAGGACGTGAATGCAGAACCCTTGATGCTTTTGGCAGAAGGGTTTTCTCAAGCTAATATGCTTGCTGCCAGAATCAACTCCTATAGTCTCTATATGGGGATGTTTATAAAAGAAGTCACAGATCATCTGCAGACTTTGGCCCCTTTTATTTCAGAAGATAAAAGGCAGGAATTTCTCACTTGGCTTAAACATGCCCAAGATGTTTCCAAATATTCCAACCGTGCAGCCTTTGACTCTTTTGAGTGTGTAAGTAGAGCCTCGGCTATTGCCATAGGTGCACACAGAATTGCTTGGTTACAAGCATCTGATTTGGAACTCTGGGTCCAAGATGAATTGGGAAATCTTCTTTGTACAGGTGAAAACCTTTTTGGCAGAGATTGGAAAGCAAAGGCCACTCAGATGGATGCTGAGAACTCTGCTTTGGATCGACTTTCAAAGTCTACCTCTGCTCCTGCTAAGAAAAGATTGTTCAAGAAGACACCTTTTTCTAAAAAGGGAAGATACTATCCTGCTTATGGTCAGCAGGCATCTTCTGCAGGTCATTTTGCTGCAAAGCGTCAGCAACCACCTAAACAGGCCAAGTCAAAGGCTGCCAGGCCTCCCACGGCCAAGCAGCCTCAGCCTCCTCAAGGCCTTTGACTTGCAACTAGAGAACTTAGCCTTTCTGGCTCTGGAAGAACCAGAGCCCCTCACCATTCCAGGAAGGTTAGCTTACTTTGCTCTCAGATGGGAGCAAATTACAGCAGAGCAATGGACCCTCTCCATTATAAGGGAAGGGTATAAGCTTCATTTCTTAAACCTTCCTCCCCACACAATGGTGAAACAGTTCAATTCTCCAACATCTCTCCTCAACCTTCTGGGTCAGGAGATTGCTACCCTTCTTGCCCAAGGGGCAATAGAAGAAGTACCCCTTCTTCAACAGGGCTCAGGGTTCTACTCCCCTTATTTACTTATTCCAAAGAAAACAGGGGGCTACAGACCCATATTAGATCTCAGAGAATTGAACAAGTTTCTATTCAAAGTGAAATTCAAGATGATTTCTCTTGGTACTCTGCTGCCATACCTTCAGAGTCAGGATTGGCTTTGTTCTCTAGATCTCAAGGATGCGTACACCCATGTCCTCATCCATCCAATATACAGAAGGTTCCTTCGGTTCCTCTTTCAAGGAAAGCACTACCAATATAGGGTACTTCCTTTCGGTCTGGCCTCTGCACCAAGGGTGTTCACGAAATGCATGGCAGTAGTAGCTGCATTTCTGCGCACTCTAGGAATATTTGTTATCTCCAGGAACAAGAAGGAATGAGTCTTCACATATGGGTATCGTCGGTACCGACGGAGCCTGTGTGGGAACGCTCCCCAGCATCCAGTAAGAAAGCTTTTTGGAGCATCCCACAGCGCCTGCGCGCTGCCTTCCTGCCTTTCCTAACCGCCTCTCTCCAGTTCTTCTTTTCCGCGGAGCCAGCAGGTCGTGTTCCTGTCACCGCCGAAGAAGTTCTTTATTTTTCTTTATTTCTTTGGTCGCGCGTCTGCCTTCTTCGATGTCGGACCGGTACCGCCTGTCTTTTCTTCTTTCTTCTTTAAAAAAAAAAAAAAAAAAGAATTACCGTTTTCCACTTCTGTGCAATTTTTTCTTTTGGGCCTTGGGCCTAGAAGATTTTTCCTCATGGAAAAGCCCGCTTCCGGGTTTAAAAAGTGCACGAAGTGCAGCGGTACTCTTTCTATCACCGACACCCATGACTGGTGTTTAAAATGTTTGGGTCCTGACCACTCCATCACCGATTGTGAGTCCTGTTCCATGATGTCTAAAAGAGGTCGACAGAATCGAGCGGCAAAGCTCAGTACCCTTTTTCCCTCTGATGCAGCTTCGGTGGCATCGACATCTTCCAGGGCTTCGTCTTCCTCCCATGGATCTCAGGTAACAAAACATAAGTCCAGCCGGTCCTCGAAGGGTAGATCTCCCTCTAGGTATCGAGATGCCTCCAGGCTTGCCCTCGAGGATCCTGCACCGGCAAAATTACCCCGGTGGGAGGCTCCGGCTTCCAAAGCTTCATCTATGGGGTCACAGGTTGACATCGATGGCGTGGCCTTGACCGATCACCTGTTGCCATGTTCTGGGGAACCGGTGGTCTCCACTGGTACCGACATCCAGACATTGGTTGCGTCAATGGATCAGAATATTCTGACCATGCAGCTTGCCATCACGGCATTCATACAAGCTGCGACGCCTCCGATACCGCAACAAACTCTGTTGGCGGTACCGGTTCCGGCACGGCACCGATTGCATCGACATCGGCTTTGGTGTCAACTGCAGCGGTACCCTGCCCTGTGATGCCCATCAGTACCGAATCAGTACCGATCACTCCCGATGTCGATACCACTCGGTACGCGTATCGGGCTCTGCAAGAGCTTCCAGACAGGCGATACTTCGATTCCTCCGAGGACTCTGATGAATCAGAGGCTTCTGTCGAGGCATTGATACTTCTTCCTCAGGAGCCCTCTTCTCCAAAAAGAAGAATGTTTTCTCCAGAAGACTTGTCTTTTCAAGACTTCATTAGGGAAGTGGCCAGGGGCCTCTCCATTTCAGTGGTCCCTGAACCAGAGCCTAGAGACAAGAAATTAGATATCTTACAATAACCTAAGGCTCCTAAAGAGGCAGCTACTTTACCAATTCATGAGATCCTTTATGATCACATGTTGGGCATATGGGAGACACCTCTTACTACTTCCCCTCAATCTCCAGGAACAAGCAGGAATGAGTCCTCACTTATGGGTACGTCGGTATCGACGGAGCCTGCGCGGGAATGCTCCCCAGCTTCCCAGGATGAAAGCTTTTGAGTGTGCCAGCAGAGCCTCGGCTATTGCCATAGGTGCACACAGACTTCCTTGGTTGCAAGCTTCTGATTTGGAACCCTGGGTCCAGGATGGATTAGGAAATCTTCCTTGTACAGGTGAAAACCTTTTTGGTAAGGATTGGCAAGCAAAGGCCACTCAGATGGATGCTGAAAATTCTGCCTTAGATAGACTTTCAAAGTCTACTTCTGCTCCTGCTAGAAAAAGGTTATTCAAAAAGACTTTCTTTCCCAAAAAAGGGAAATATTATCCTGGTTATGGCCTCCAGGCATCTTCTACAGGTCGTTTTGCTGCAAAGCGACAGCAACAACCTAAACAAACCAAGCCTAAGGCTACAAGGACTGCTACGGCCCAACAGCCTCAGCCTCCTCAGGGCCTTTGACTTACAACTAGAGAACTTAGCCTTTCTGACTCTAGAAGACCCAGAGCCTCTCACCATTCCAGGAAGGTTAGCTCATTTTGCTCCCAGATGGGAACAAATCACAGCAGAGCAATGGACCCTCTCCATCATAAGGGAGGGGTACAAGCTTAATTTCTTAAACCTTAAACATCTCAATCATATCACCTCTATCCCGCCTTTCCTCTAAGGTGTACATATTAAGATCCTTAAGTCTGTCCTCATATGCTTTATAATGAAGCCCACTAATCATTTTAGTAGCCACCCTCTGCACCGACTCCATCCTGTTCACATCCTTTTGAAGGTGTGGTCTCCAGAATTGCACACTATGCTCCAAATGAGGTCGCACCCAAGACTTATAGAGAGGCGTTATCACCTCCTTTTTTCTGCTAGTCATTCCTCTCCGTATGCACCCAAGCATCCTTCTAGCTTTTGCTGTCGCCTTTTCTACCTGTTTAGCTACTTTAAGATCATCAGACACAACCATGCCTAGGTCCCGCTCTTCTTTAGTGGACAAAAGTACTTCACCTCCTATACTGTATTGCTCCCTTAGATTGCTGCAGCCCAAATGCATGACCTTACATTTTTTAACATTAAATCCCAGCTGCCAAATTCTAGACCATTCTTCAAGCTTAGCTAGATCCCTCCTCATGTTATCTACATCTTCCTGGGTGTCTACTCTATTGCAGATTTTGGTATAATCCGCAAAGAGGCAAACCTTACCCGACAGCCCTTCCGCTATATCACTAACAAAGATGTTAAAAAGAATCGGACCAAGGACAGATCCCTGGGGCACATCACTGGTAACATCCTTCTCCTCAGAGTGAGCTCCATTTACTTGTACTCTTTGTCGCCTCCCACCCAACCAATTTCTAACCCAAGCAGTAACTTTACGGTCCATCCCTAGGGTGCTCAGTTTGTTTATAAGTCGCCTGTGAGGAACAGTGTCAAAGGCTTTACTGAAATCTAAATACACCACATCTAGAGCTCTCCCTCGGTCCAACTCCCTGGTCACCCAGTCAAAGAAATCAATCAGATTTGTCTGACAAAGCATGCCTCTGGTGAATCCATGCTGCCTCGGATCCTGTAATCCGCTGGACTCCAGAAACCTCACTATTTTCTCTATCAGCAGCATTTCCAATAATTTACTCGCCACCGAATTTAAACTAACCGGCCTGTAGTTTTCAACCACATCCTTAGTTCCGCTTTTGTGTAAAGGCACCACATGAACCTCTCTCGTCCTTTGGCACCACTCCCGACTCCAACGAGGCATTGAAAAGGTCAGTCAGTGGAGTTGCTAGAACGTCTCCAAGTTCCCTCAATATTCTAGGGTGTATCCCATCCGGTCCCATCGCTTTGTCTACTTTGTGAGAAACTAGCTCAATTTAAACACAGTCTTCTGAAAATTGTTCAAGATGTCCCTCGCTTCTGTTCCTATTTGTGGGTGTTTTCTGAGGTCCTGCTCCTGGTTCTTCATCTGTGAACACAGAATAAAAATATTTGTTAAGCAATTCCGCTTTTTTTATTATATAATTAGTATAACAACCAACTATAACATACAGGTCAATCAAATAAGAAATTGCATGAATACATTACAGAAACTGCAAGGAAAATTATAATGATACAGCCCACATCACTGGGACCTAAGTGTGATTATAATGAAGTAGAAGATAAAAAAGGAAAACAAGGCTTAAAGAAAAGCCTACATCTAGGGAGGCGTGATTAATTACTCATCCCCTTCTACCTGAACTAAGTCCTGTCTGTCAGTAATAAATTGCTCAAGATGGGCAACATCAGAAAAAACATATGTTACACTATTGTAATTCACAATACATTTACAAGGAAATCGAAGTAAGAACGTAGCACCCAACTTAAGAACACGAGGCTTTAAAGCTAAAAAAAGCCTCCTTCTAAGTTGGGTGCTATGTGACACATCCGGGAAAATGTTATCTCTATGCCCACAAAAAACTGTTAACTTATACTTAAAGAAAGCTTGAAGTATACGTTGTTTACACTCCAAAGATATCAATGTAACAATTAGTGTGGAACGAGAGCTAATTACCTCGGCGGAGTCTTCCAGAAAAGCTGTTAAATCTGAAATGGAGGGCTCAAGCACATCGAGCTCTCCTTCAGCATTCTCATTACGTTTAAAGCGTGAAATATAATATAGATGAGATACTTCAATAGGATCCACAATAAGCAATACTTCTTTCAGGTATTTCTCAAATAAAATTTTAGGAGCGAGAAGAGAAGTATAAGGAAAATTCAGAAGTCGTAGATTATAGGCACGTAAGGAATTTTCAAACGCTTCTAATTTAGTATGCATAATCAGGGAATCCTTAATTCCAGCCACATTAGTTGATTGCATCAAGGAAAACTGTGACTGTAATCTAACGACAGCTGCGTCTACAAAAGAAACTTGCTCATCTAACTGCTGAAAGGTCGAAACTGCTTCTTGCGAGAAATCGCACAGCGAACTTAAAGTTGAAGATAATTTAGCAATTCCGCTTTATCCTTATCAGCTTCTACATATTCCCCCCTTGCACCCTTGAGTCTGACAATACCACTTTTGCCCTTCCTCTTCTTCACTAATATATCTGAAAAATGTCTTATCCCCCCATTTTATTGCATTGGCTATTTCCTCCTCCTTTTGAATCTTTGCCTTCTTGACTACTTTGCTAGCTTCTCTAAGTTTTTCCAAATACAGATGCTTGTCTTCCTCTCTCTGTGATCTCTTGTATTTCATGAAGGCCTTCCTCTTTTTCTTCACTTTTTCAGCTACTTCCTTCGAAAACCATAGCGGTCTCCTTTTCCTTTTGCCTTTATTTACCATTTTAACAAAAAGGTTGGTTGCCCTTAAAATATCCCCTTTCAGTTTTGCCCACTGTTTTTCCTACATCCCCCAGCTGTTCCCATCCCACTAACGACTCCCTGAGGTATTGGCCCATCTTCGCAAAGTTAGTCTTCCTAAAGTCTAAGATCCTCACCTTGGAATGGATTCTAACAGCCCTAGTCCTAATACTGAACCACACCATCTGGTGATCACTGGATGCAAAATGATCTCCTACTACAACATCAGAAACACTTTCACCATTGGTAAGCACCAAGTCCAGTATGGCCCCTTCACGTGTGGGGTCTGTTACCAATTGCCTGAATAGTTCTCCAGTAGAGAATCCAGGATCTCCTTACTTCTAGATGATACTGCAGCAGGAATGTGCCAATCAACATCTGGCATATTGAAATCTCCTATCAGTAGCACTTCCCCTTTCCTAGCAATGCTGCGTATGTCTTCAATTAACTCTCTGTCCACCTCTTCCTCTTGTGAGGGAGGTCTGTATATCACACCAATGCAAATAGATTTCTCTTTCCCTCTTTCTATTTTAACTCACAATGACTCCTCTCCCTTTTAAGCTCTGTAATTCCAAAGCTTTAATAGTAGTTTTTACATATAGTGCCACTCCTCCTCCCCTTCTTCCTACCCTGTCCTTTCTGAATAAAGTATAGCCAGGTATAGTTACATCCCAATCATGGTTTTCTGTGAACCATGTTTCTGTAACTGCCACTAAATCCAAGTCAGCCACTCCCACCAAAGCTTCAACATCAGGGATCTTATTTCCCATGCTACGGGCATTTATACACACTGCTTTCCTTATGTTACCCCTGTTACCCATTTCCGTAAAGGTATTTAATGTATCACCTACCTGGGGGCTTTCACTTACCTGGGGGCTTTTTTCACCCATCCCCAACGAATCTAGTTTAAAGCCCTCTTCAGTAGATTAGCCAGTCTACTACCGAAGAAGCGTTGACCTTTCTTGGACAGATGGATGCCATCTCTGCTCTGCAACCCTTGGAACAGCATCCCATGGTCTAGGAAACCAAAACGCTCTGACACCATCCACGCAGCCATGCATTCATATCTTCACAACCCATTACTGCTTGGACAAGGACTCCTGCCGGGGTGCCTTGTTTGGTCAGGCTGTTCTTTAACACCTGTTCCATACCTAATCAACTCCTACCCGCCATCCCTGGTTGGATGCCAGAGATCCATGGGGGGAAGTGGAGCCCTTCACAGGGACACACAACTTCTGGGGTCTCTCCCTGGCATCTAAAGCTATGGAGTCCTCATATGTGAAGACTACATTCCTGCTTGTTCCTGGAGATAGCATAGTTACTCATCTGTAACAGGTGATCTCCGGGAACAGCAGGAATTTAGTCTTCACAACTCACCCACCTCCCCTAGGAGTTGTATCTCTCTATCTATCTCTTTCCCTTTCCCTCAGCTTTAAACTCAACTGGAGAGAGGCAGTTGGTAAAGGCGGGAAGGCAGCACGCAGGCACTGTGGAATGCTCCCAAAAGCTTCCTAATTGGACGCTGGGGAGCGTTCCCGCACAGGTTCCGTCAGTACCGACGATACCCATATGTGAAGACGAAATTCCTGCTGTTCTTGGAGATCACCTGTTACAGGTGAGTAACTATGCTTTCCTGTCCATTTCCCCTTAGTTGTTTCTCAGATCTCTGCTAAGCTGGATGTGATTTCTGACTGGCTCTCCATCATGGTCTGGTGCTTAATATCTCTAAGACCACCTCTCTTTTGTTTGCCCTCCTGAGTCCTCTTACACTCCCTGCTCCGCCGTCGATACATGGGGTTCCACTTTCCGTTCAACCTTTCTTTAAGAATCTGGGTATTTATTTTGATTCTCGCTTGTCTTTCGTCTCCCATATTCAGTGTTTTAGTATCGTTTTTATATTCTTTGCCAGCTTCAGCCCGTCTAACGTTTCTTTGATCGCTCGTCTCTCCGTCTGTTAATTCTTTCATTAGTTCTGTCCCACCTTGACTATGCCAACTTTTTTTTTTTCTGGTCTGCTCTTTTCCCAGGTTTGTAGATTGCAAGAGGTTCAAAACACCACTCTTTGTTTGGATGTGAACAGGATGGAGTCGGTGCAGAGGGTGGCTACTAAAATGATTAGTGGGCTTCATTATAAAGCGTATGAGGACAGACTTAAGGATCTTAATATGTACACCTTAGAGGAAAGGCGGGATAGAGGTGATATGATTGAGATATATAAATACCTCCGTGGCATAAATGTTCAGGGAGAGAGCCTCTTTCAATTGAAAGCAAGTTCTGCTACGAGGGGACATGGGATGAGGGTGAAGGGAGATAGATTCAGGAGTGATATGCGGAAATATTTCTTTACGGAAAGAGTAGTGGATCCATGGAATAGTCTCCCAGTGGAGGTGGTAGAGATGAGGACAGTAACTGAATTCAAAAACCATGGGACCAACACAGAGGATCTCTAAAGGTAAAAAGTGGACTGTTGTAGTTGTTGATATGGAAGGACAGACTAGATAGGCCATGTGGTCTTTTTCTTTCATCATGTTTCTATGCTTTACAATTCTCGTCGGTTTGATCATATCAATCCCCTCTTTCTGGCTGAGCGTTGGTTACCCATTTCTTTTCATATTCAGTTTAAGGTCCTCGTTCTTATCCATCATGTCCTTACTGGCTCTCCTACATTTCTCCAGGAACAAACAGGAAGTCAGTCCTCACATATGAGTGACATCAGCGCTGACGGAGCCCGCGCGGAGCATTTCCCCAGCTTTCAAAGAAAGCCTTTGGGAATGCTACTACACATGCGTGGTCCCCTTCCTCCCCAAGGGTGCCATCTTGCTCAGTCTTTTTTCCATGGAGCCCAACGGATGCATGTCCTGTTTCCCCGGAAAAATTCCTTAAAAATTATCCTCTATGGTTGAGTTTTTCCCAGTTTACGTGCAGGTTCCTCTTCCCGCCTCCAGCTGGTACTGTTCTCGGCTCCCCTTTCTCTTTTTCATTGAGGCTTGCCTCGACCAGTGTTCGTGCCCTAATTTGCCTGGGTGTTGTCGACCCCCGTCTGGGAGTGATCCCCCAGTGGCTTTAAAAAGTGTGATCATTGCAGTCAAATTATGTCTGTCACAGACGCTCATGACTGCTGCTTGCACTGCCTTGGCCTGGATGATGCTGATTCCTCCTGCGACCTATGTCAGGCCATGGCTCCATGGACCAACAAGAAAAGGTCAGAGTTTCAGGAAAAAATGTTCCTGTGGTCCGGCTCAGCCCCAGCTTCACCGACATTCAGCCCAAAGCCGAGCACGTCCTGTGAGACCCGGGTGTCTTTGGAGTCCCACAGTGGCAGCTCCTTTGGAAAGGCGCCGGACCATAGAAAGAAATAGAAAAAAAATTCTTGAAGCTAGTCGAGGTTCCACCGGGGAAACCTGGTAAGCTCCTGCGGCAGGACCCGGGAGACTCCGAGCATGGTCCCCTTAAGGCTCTCTTGAAAGGAGTCCTTGGCCGGCGGCGACCACATGAGGCTCCCCGAGGCTGTGGTCCTCATCGAGGATGCACTTGCAAGAGCGCTGGCACCAAGTCTGAAACCCTCGGATCCTGCGCCGAAGGTTGCAGAGCTATTGAAACCAGAATGGTGGTCCTAGAGCAGACTATCTCTGCCATCCTGGCCTTGCAGCAGACGATGTCAGATTTGTTCACATCATCTGCCCCGACAACCGGGCCCCTGACTGCGGTGGCGTCCCCAGGCATCAAGTTGTGCCCCAAGCGCTATTGGCCTCGGGCGAGTCCTCGGCACCAATCGAGGTCCCAGTCCCGATCCTCGGGTGTCAGATCCTCCTTGGCTAGTTTCTGGGAGTCTGACCCGAGACCTGTCGGTGAATCCCGGTTCCCCAATTCAGGCCTCGCTGTGCAGGAGCTCCGAGCCTTGGATCACAGCGCATTGTGTGAGGGCAATGGTCATGTCGGTGGTCCACCTCCGTTCTATGCCAGTGACAGTAATTGCAGATCTCCCAAGTCATCCATGTACTCATTCATAGCACATTACTACCTGGAAAGTGAATCCTTCAGGGACAGTGCCTTTGGGTCAGGCAGTGCTGCGCAATATTCTTGGAGTGTAGGCAATTCCTGCTCTCAGACTCTTTTGTGTTCAGGCTACCGGAGTGATAGTGTTACTGGACACTAGGGTCTTGCAGAATCTCTCAGCAGGGACTCGCCTTCTGCAACTTATGGCCACCCGACCAGTCACCATTGGTACTGTTGTGGTCCGGTCCTCAGCAGCCTGGAGATAGGGAGTCCCATATGTGAGGACTGACTTCCTGCTTGTTTCCTGGAGAAAGCAAAGTTACTCACCTGTAGCAGGTGTTCTCCAGGAACAGCAGGAATCGGTCCTCACAACCACTGTTCCCTCTAAGCTGTGCGCGTGTGCGCGCGCACACACCTCGCCGAGTGAGCGCACATACTTTACAACAGAGCGCACAAAAATTACGGTTCTGATTCTAATAGAAAACAACACAGACGTCTTAAAATTTAAAAGTTGTGATTGTAATTACTAGAAATTTTCTGCTTCATTTCGTAATCGTCTATTTTCATTTAATTTAATTTAATTAAAATCAATGTGGTGTACATACTGTATTCTGACGTGTAGTCAAATTTTAAAGTATATAACTCCGAGTGTCGTTATGTGGCGCACAAAAATTTAACCTTCCTTCAAAAGCTGCACAGCTGATATTTTATGCGCACACAGCCTACAGAAAATTAGAGGGAACATTGCTCACAACCCTCCCTCCTCCTTGGAGTTGCCCTTCTGTTTTTTTGTTTGACTGCCGTCTTAGCTATGTCATCTTACTGAGCAGGATGGCACCCTTGGGTAGGAAGGGGACCAAGCATGCGTGGTAGCATTCCCAAAGGCTTTCTGTTTCTCTTTCTTCAGTGTCTGTTTTGTGGGGTTTCCATTAGAATTTTTGTCTACATATTTTTTTCTAAGTTGTAGTTTCTTATTCTGTACTAGGTAATGTGCAGCCAAGGTGAGAGATTCTGTTAACATGTTGGTTCTGTGTAGGAATCGGTAGTAATTTGGCTTGTTCTCTTTTTCCAGCAAGAGGTTGCTGGTGTTCTAGAATATTTAGACAGCCCTGTTTTGGCTGTTGTAAATAGTTAATATGTTTATTATCGATGTGCATATTTGTCCTATTCTCTGTACATAATGAATATGTGCTCAATCTATGTAAAATAGTTAATATTTTCTCTGTAAAATAGTTATGTGCTCAAAAATATTCTATGTAATTGATGTTTACCATGTTCTTTGTAAACCGCCCCTGATCTCTGGAAGGGGCGGTATAGAAAAGCGCACAAATAAAATAAATAAATTTACAGTGCTGATTTTTCGTAGGTACTGTAGGGTTGGCTTCTTAGATTTGGTGCTAGTCTTGATTGTCCATTTGCAGGAGTTGGTGATATTGTCACTGATTTGAGACCAGAATTTGAATGGAATCTTTTTTTTTTTTTTTTTTTGTATGTTGAGTTGTCAAGTGAAAAACCCTACTTCTGCTCTATATCTGTTGTTGGGAGTTTTATTGGTGAATCTGGGAGTGCTCTGTATGAATGAAAAATTATACCCTATCAGATGTATGAATAAATATGCCCCATTCAAAGGCAATTATGTGTTTGCTGGCATATGCATAATTAGCCTATGTCTTTTCAAAAAATATAAAGATACTATCGGCTAAATGCCTATATGTAATCGATATATTTGTGAGCCATGTTAGAGGAGCAAGAGTAGGCCAGAATATTATCCAGATAGTGGCAATAGTCAGCCACCATTCAGGTATGTTATCTGTTTAGTTTAGGCCTGCCAAACAGCAGGCCTAAGCAGATAGCTTATTCATCAGTGATGTAAACAAAAATATGCACATACTTCCTGCTCTCGCCCCACTCTCATAGATCACTTCCAGCCCCGCTTATAGTTCCACTTCTTTTTTTTTTTTTTTGTATACAAATTAAGCCCTGTCTATAACTATATACAATCAGAATTTTCAAATTTCAGTCACTTTTATTATAAACCACACTGCAGGCTATATTCCTTAGATCTAGAAGCATAGCAACAACAACAAAGCAAAATATTTATGAAATAATCAGAATCAATTGTCATTTTCTTCCGAGCACAATGGAAAGGGCAGTGATTGAAGTTTATAAAGTTCTTGCTGCAAGTATCTCCCTATGATCCAGCAGTATTTGAAATTTGTTCCTTAGGTTATGATTTTATAAATGTTCCACGAGTGGGTAAAATAGGAGGGGGACTCCTGATTTTATGCAAGTCCTTTTTTCATTTGAAATTGTTAGATGCTATTAGCTGGACTTGGAAGTTTTATGTTGTGAAGCTTCTGCTTAGGATTCATATGAAAAATGTATTTTATTTTGGTCTACTACACTCCTGGCTCTTGGTCTGCGGTACAAGAGCATTATTATGATTTTTTTTATCAACTTGGATTACTGCTTTTCCTAATTGTTATTAGGAGATATCAACCTCCACTTAGAAGATATACAAGATAGTAATGCCCAGGATTATATTGCATTTCTGCAGGCATTTGGTTTTTCAGTAGTTCCGTTACTCTCCACTCACAATTCTGGCCATTATATTGATAAATGTGCATACTATTTTGCCTCTACATCTAGTTGTTCGATTTCTGATGGTATATCCTCTCCAATGATCTGGACGGATCACCGTTTGTTAGAATTTACTTTTCATTTTCCTTTTGAGCAGCCTTGTGGTTAGAGTACTGGCTTGGTAAGCAAGAGACTAGGGTTCAATTCCCAATAGCACTCCTTGTGGCCTTGGGCAAGTCACATAGCCCTCCATTGCCTCGGAAGAAAAGCCTGGCAATCTACTTCCGGTCACGCTGCCAAGAAAACCCAGGAGCTGCTGGGTCACCAGGAGTCACTGACTTTGAAGGGACACGTTGCATATTTTTGCAAGGCCACTAGCTGAAATACATTTGAGAGATCATATGTGCGTATAACACCCCCACCCCCTCTTCGGACAGTATTGGAACAGACTGCAGATGGCTGAGATATTTAAAAAAGAATCTGCTACACTGGCCCTAGCCAATTGGATCAGTAGAACACGATATTAACAAAATTGCTTCAGTTAAATGTAAGAGAAGGTCATCTCATAAACAGAAAGTCCTATGGCATTCCGTAGAATTGGCAGAGTGTGTAGAGCCCTGGAATTTAAATGGAGAAAATCACATGATTTTAGATAAATATAAATGGAAGGTTAAATATAAACTATATAAGGCAATTCTTCGCCAGGTAAGGAAACAACATTATGAGAAAAAGATCTCATTGTCACTGTTGCAATCTAAAACACTATTCAAAATGGCTTCATCCCTATTAAGGGATAAAGTCAAACTAAAACCCGAGTCATCCTTGAAAGCTCAAAATTTTAGAGATTTTTGGCAACAAAAAATCAGCAACTTACATGCTAACTTACTTATAAGGGATGTGCAATTCAATGACTTTCTCACAATAATCCCACAGGAAAACCAAGCAGATCTTTTTCCTGTAAATATCTCGTGGTCGGAATTTTCTCTAGCATCAAGCATGAAGGAAGTAGGTAATTTTTGAAGAAGTATTCTAAGCATTCACTGGCTGATCCTTGTCCTAACAGCTTATCTTCAGGAACAAGCAGGAATGTAGTTCTCACATATGGGTATCGTCGGTACCAACGGAGCCTGCGCGAGAATGCTCCCCAGCATCCAGTAGGAAAGCTTTTGGGAGCATCCCACAGCGCCTGCATGCTGCCTTCCCGCCTTTCCAACTCTCCCTCTTCAGTTCTTCGTTTTCCGTGGAACTGACAGGACGTATACCCTGTCACCGCAGAAACCTTCTTCTTCTTCTTTTGTTTTTTGTGGTCGTGTTTGCCGTCATTTGACACCTACCTGTACCGCCGGTTCTCTTTTCTTCTTTAAAAAAAACAAAACAAAAAACCCTAGCTTTCTAAAAGATTTTCATTCCTTATCGTTCCTCCAGTTCAGTCCTCTACCTCTGGGTTGTCAATCTCCTCCTGCAGCTAGGAGACTGGTATGTCAGAATGATGACATCACTGGATATAGCCTGCTGCACTCCCACTTGCATCCCAGTGTAACCAGTCTCCTTGCAGCAGGAGGACTTGACGAGCCTTAGGGAGAGGCTCTTTGGAGGAACGGATAAGGAGCCAAAAGGGTGTTAGGATAGTTCAGTGGGTTGAAATTAGTTTATGCTACTGTTTCTTTAAAAAAAAAAAAAAAAAAGACTTTAGACCCGGCTGCTCATTTACAGCAAACAGTGGAAGGAAGAAAGGCTTTCTTGCACCCTGCATGTGTCGGTGCTGTGTTTTCTTCCTAGGGGGGTTCTGACTCAGGTCATTCGAGTCCTCTCCCCTCTCCCGCTTGGCCCAGAAGCCTCACCTCCCTGACTTTACGGGGGTGAGCCCTTCTCTGACACTGTACAACGCGGAGCTGCAGTCTCTGAGCTCCGCGGCTGAGTAGCTTGCAGCATAGCACGAGATCTTATGGGCCCGGGATTCGAGGCACTTGCAACGTGCAGAGCTGTTTTCCTGACCGGAGCGGTAAGTGTTTTGCCGGCGCCCGGCTGCTCATTTTCGCCAGGCCGAGCAGCTCCGACAGAGCTGAGGAGCTTCGATGCTTTTGGCGCCCTTTTTGCATTCGTTCGCGGCGGCCATTTTGGGAGCTGCGTTGCAGCCGTGTGGCAGCTGCTTTCCTTCAGTTTTCTGTTTAGAGGTTTAATTTCTTTTAATTTCTTTTAATTTCGTTGATTTCTTTTGTTTTCTTTTGATTCCTTTTGATTTCTTTTGATTTCTTTTGTAGTTTCCGTTTCTTCAGTCGGCCCTTCAGGATCGTGGGGGGGGGGGAGGCTGGAGGGAGTAAATTGATTAGAAATCTATTCGTTTCAATTTAAAAAAAACAACAAAAAAACAAAAACAAAGAGAGAACAAAGTGAGGATAAGAGTAAACCGGGCAGCTTAGATCAAGCCAGGACCTTTCTATCCGCGGGCTCAGTCGCTTAATTTTCTCTACTTATGGCTGCCCGGCCTCAGTGCCTCGTGTGTGGCACTAGGAGGGGCACAGTCGCTGACACTGGAGTGTGCAGGGGCTGTGCTGCCCTTTCTTCGGCTGTGGAACTGCAAATGGAGGCCCATGAGGCCCCTGAGGCACAGGGTCCGCCAGTGGAGGTGGAGCCTGCTTCCGCGCGCCTCTTGGCGCCAGAGGCAGAGTCGGAGGAGCTGGCAGGGCACTCTGGTGTACCCTTGTCAGCTCAGGAGTCCAGTCTCAGTGTCTTTAGTCCAGAGTTTGTTCTACTTATGTATAAAGCGTTTTGCCTGCGGCAGCAGGGCAAGCGGCTGCGCTCGGAGTCGCCGGCGTCCCAGCCTCCGCAACTAGTGGCGGAGGGAGGGATAGGCGCTGACTCGCCAGCCCCGAAGCGGGCAAAGCTTTCCGAGCCGGTGGAAGGTTCCTGGCCGGAAGCTGAAGATCAGGAATGGGATCCTGAAGAGGGATCACAGGACCTGGAAGAAGGTGAGATTCTGCAGCCCGAAGATCAAGCTAAAATCATCAGGGTGTTCCGCAGAGAGGAGTTGGCTGCTTTGATTGCGGAAACGTTACAGATCTTGAATCTTGTGCCGCCGGCGGCGGTGGAGGACGACGTGGAGGATCCGATCATCCAAGCGGTTTGACAGACACAGGTGGTGTTTCCTTTGCACCGAGTGGTGGAGAAGATGATTCAGGATGAATGGGATAAGCCGGAAGCTAGGCTGCGGGGTATTCGGACGCTGAATAGGTTATATCCCTTGGCGGATTCTGCTAAGGAGAGGTTCCGAGCGCCGCGGATAGACGCGGTGGTCTCCGCTGTTACGAAGAAAACAACGATTCCGGTTGAAGGGAGTGCGGCCTTGAAGGATGCCCAGGACCGTAAAGTTGATGGTCTGTTAAAGCAGGTTTTTGAAGCGGATTCTATTTCGCTTCAGGCCTCCATCTGTGGAGCTTGGGTGGCCAGAGCGTGTTTACGCTGAGCGCAGCGGCTCCGCCAATCATCGCAAATCGATCCTGAGGAGATGAAGGAGTTGGATCGCTTGGAGTCCGGTGCGGCCTTCCTCGCAGATGTCCACTATGATTTGGTTAGAGCACTGGCCAACAGCACAGGATCAGTAGTGGCGGCCCGAAGATCGTTGTGGCTCCGCAATTGGGCAGCGGACGGGTCTTCTAAGTCCCGCCTCAGCAAGCTTCCCTTTAAGGGTGGTTTGCTGTTTGGAGAGGATTTGGAGAAGTTGGTGAAGGATCTGGGTGAGTCCAAGGCAGGTCGGCTGCCCGAGGACAAGCCGAAGCAGGCCAAGCTCGGCTAAGGCGGTCGGGGTCAGTTTCGGGATTTTCGGAGATTTCGCTCGACGCGTCCCGGTGCCTTCCAGAGAGGGCGGTTCTCTTCTAGAGGCCAGGGCTTTCGTGGGTTTCGGGGAGCGAATAGAGGCTTCTCGGCCAACCCTGGGTCCGCTACGCGTAAAGCCCAATGAAGCGAGGCGGGTCCCGGCGGGGGAACCTCCCATAGGCGGAAGGCTTCGCGAGTTTCTGCCCGCCTGGACCCTCATCACATCTGATCAATGGGTGTTGGAAATCATTCAACACGGCTACGCGTTGGAGTTGGCGCGGCCTGTGCGGGACTCCTTTGTCTTGTCTCCTTGCAGGGGTCCCAAGAAAACGGTGGCAGTTCGCAAAACTTTGCAAAAGCTAATTCGGTTGGGAGCCGTGGTGGAAGTTCCAAAAGTCGATTACGGCATGGGTCGCTACTCCATTTATTTCGTGGTGCCCAAGAAGGACGGCCAAATGAGACCCATACTCGACCTGAAAGGGGTGAATCGGTGCTTAAGGGTGCCACACTTTCAAATGGAAACGTTGCGCTCCGTCATAGTGGCGGTGCGGCGAGGCAAATTCTTGACGTCTCTAGACCTGTCGGAAGCGTATTTGCACATTCCCATTCGAGAGGCTCACCAGCGCTTCCTGCGGTTCGCCCTCCCTTGGGGCCACTATCAGTTTCAGGCGTTACCGTTTGGCTTGGCGACGGCGCCGAGGACCTTCACCAAAATTATGGTGGTGGTAGCGGCGGCGTTGCGCAAGGAAGGGATCCTGGTCCACCCTTATCTAGACGACTGGTTGATTCGGGCCAAGTTCGCGGAAGAAAGTCTCCGGGTGACGGACCGGGTGGTACGGTTCTTACAAGAGCTTGGTTGGGTGGTCAACCCGACCAAGAGCCGGTTAAAGCCTACTCAGGACCTCGAATATTTGGGGGTCCAGTTCGATACGAAGGAGGGACGAGTGTTTCTCCCGCACAAACGGGCCGAGGTTTTGAGGTCCCTGGTGCGGCTGTTCCTGTCGGTGTCGGCGCCATTAGCGTGGGATTATCTCCGGGTGCTGGGCACCATGGCAGCGACCTTGGAGGCGGTGCCTTGGGCACGGTTTCATATGTGTCCTCTCCAGAGGGCACTGCTCCGTCGTTGGTTGCATCAGAAGAATTCATTGGACAAGCGTCTCTCTTGCCCGGGCAAAGTTCGGCAGTCCCTTCGTTGGTGGCTTCGCCCATCATCACTGGCGGCCGGTCTGCCGCTGGAGCAGCTGGAATGGATTCCGTTGCTGACGGATGCCAATCTGGTGGGCTGGGGAGCCCACTGCGGGAGCCAGTTTGCGCAAGGGCTTTGGACTCCCCTGGAGGCCTCGTGGGCGATAAATCGCTTGGAGCTTCAGGCGGTGTTCCGGGGCCTTCAGGCGTTCGAAGTGTTAGTGCGCGATCAGCCAGTGTGTGTGGTGTCAGACAACTCGGCGACGGTGGCATACATCAACCGGCAGGGCGGCACCGGGAGTGCCGCGATGGAGGCAGAAGCCGACGAGTTGTTTGCGTGGGTGGTGCCTCGCTTGGCCGCGATCTCTGCAGCGCACATTGCCGGCAAAGACAATGTCACAGCGGACTTCCTCAGCAGAGTGCAGGTGGATGCAGGAGAGTGGGAGCTGCATCCCGAGGTTTTCAGACAAATAGTCTGGCGCTGGGGAACTCCGATCATGGATCTCATGGCGACCTTTCAGTCGGCAAAAGTCGGCCGTTTCTTCAGCAGGCGTCGGGAACGAATGTCGGAGGGCATCGACGCCTTGCTTCGTCCGTGGCCGTCGAGCGGTCTTCTGTATGTTTTCCCACCCTGGGCGCTAATAGGCCGGGTGATTCAGAAGATCGGAGTGCATGCCGGGAAGGTGCTGTTGGTGGCACCCGATTGGCCGAGGCGTCCTTGGTATGCCGATCTCATACGTCTCCTGGATGGAGAACCTTGGCGGTTGCCGGCGAGGTCGGAATCTATTGCTCCAAGGGCCCCTGTTCATGCCGCAAGTGGATCGGTTCTCGCTTACGGTTTGGCCATTGAGAGGGCTAAGCTCCTAAAGAAAGGTTACTCGTCGGCGGTGGTCGCGACTTTACTGAGAGCGCGTAAGCATTCCACTTCCCTGGCTTATGTGCGAGTCTGGCGTATCTTTGAAGATTGGTGTGTGCCGCGCCAGGTTCGGCCGAGCTCTGCTTCAGTTCCACTGGTCTTGGAGTTTCTTCAGAGCGGCTTTGAAAAAGGGCTAGCGGCCAGTTCTTTGCGCGTTCAACTGGCAGCCCTTTCCTGTTATCGGGGCAAGGTCAATGGCGTGCCGTTAGGGGCTCATCCTTACGTGAGTCATTTTCTGAGGGCGGCCGCTCGGTTGCGCCTGGCACGTAGGGTGTATATTCCGCCGTGGGACCTGAATCTCGTTCTCACAGCACTGGCCGGGTCCCCCTTTGAGCCCTTGCGTCGGGCGTCTGTGAAAGATTTGACATTGAAGGCGGTATTTCTGGTGGCTATTTTGTTCCGCGTGGAGAGTTTCCGAACTACAGGCTTTGTCGTGTCGAGAGCCTTTCTTGTCTTTTTCCAAGGAAAAGGTGGTTTTGCGGCCGGTCCCGTCCTTTTTGCCTAAGGTGGTGTCTCCCTTTCATATGAACCAGGCCGTGTGTTTGCCCGTTCTGGGGTCTTTGGGGGGCGACGCCTCGAGTCGCAGTCTTCGGCGTCTTGACGTGAAGAGGACATTGCGTCAGTATTTGCGGGTCACGGAGACATTCCAAAAGTCTGAGCGGTTGTTTGTTCTGTACGGAGGAGTACGCAAAGGGGAGGCGGCGGCTAAGGCCTCCATCGCCCGCTGGCTTAGGGAGGCGATTGTGTCCGCTTATTTACTTCGTGGGTGCGTTGCGCCGGTGGGGTTAAGAGCGCATTCTACAAGGGTGCAGGCGGCGTCTTGGGCAGAGCATGGTTTGGTTCCCCCGGGGGACATTTGTAGAGCTGCGACTTGGTCGTCGCTGCACACGTTCAGAAAGCATTACCGACTGGATGTGGCAGCAGCTTCGGATGCTCGTTTCGGTGCGGCGGTCTTATCTGCTGGCTGGAAGGTCCCTCCCATTAATCACTGCTCTGGTACATCCCAGAGGTAGAGGACTGAACTGGAGGAACGATAAGGAAATGATAATTACACTTACCTGGTAATTGTAGTTCCTTGAGTGACGACAGTTCAGTCCTCCTTTCCGTCCGGATGTGTCAGGGGGTTCCTGATTGGTAGGAGGCGGCAGATGGTTACAGGTGAGTCTGCATTTCTTCAATTCTGTAGTTTGTTACCTTCTCGATGACGGGGCAGGTAGTAAGAAAGCCTTGTCGGGGGGGGGGTGCATCTTTTATAGTGGTAGATGTTATTATGTTTAGCTACTTATTTGTTGCTCCTTTGAGTCTGCTTTGTTATAGTTTACACTGGGATGCAAGTGGGAGTGCAGCAGGCTATATCCAGTGATGTCATCATTCTGACATACCAGTCTCCTAGCTGCAGGAGGAGATTGACAGCCCAGAGGTAGAGGACTGAACTGTCGTCACTCAAGGAACTACAATTACCAGGTAAGTGTAATTATCATTTCAGGGGTCTTTCCCCTCTGTGTGCTAGGCACCATTTTGGGCACTAGGCCCATTTTTCTTCAGACATGGAGAAACCAGCTAGTAGTTTCAAGAAATGTTCTAAATGTGTCGGTACCATATTCGTCACCGACACCCATGAATGGTGTCTTAAGTGTTTAGGTCCTGACCATTCTCCATTTGAGTGTCTCTCCTTCAGAAAGATGACCAAGAGGGGCCTGCAGAATAGAGCTGCAAAACTCGGTACCCTTTTTGCTGCAGATACAATGTCAGTTGCATCGACGTCTTCCAGAGCTTCAACTTTCCTCCCATGGATCTCAGGTAACTAAACCTAAGTCTTCTAAGACTGGCCGGTCCTCAAAGGGTAGATCTCCTTTATTTATTTATTTATTTATTTAACTGTATTTATATCCCGCTTTTCACCGGGTATCGAGATGCCACTGGCGTTGCCCTCGAGGAAAGTTCACTGGCAAAACAGCCCCGGTGGGAGGCCTCGGTCTCCAAAGCATTAACGGGGCTCCAGAATGTTCCAGAGGCTTCCACCTCTGCAGAACTACTGGTGCCATGTTCTGGGGTCGTAGCCAATTCCACCGGTACCAACACTCAGGCATCGACAGGAGTGATGGATCAGAGAATCCTCACTATCGAACACAGTCTAGCGGCCCTCTTAGCAGCTTCAGTACCGCAAAAACTGCGACAGACTATTCCACAGGTATCGGTACCAACATCGGTACCGGTACCGAGCGCCTCGGCTGGTATGCTTTCCCCCATGCCGAGCCTTTATTTATTTATTTATTTATTTTTATTTTATTAACAATTCTTATATACCGCACTATTAGACATCAGCGCGGTTTACATTGAACAGAAAACATCCGACAATTTACATATGTCTGGTCATTACATTTAACAGGAAGTATAAACTTGGCAAATAGGGGAAACTATATACAAAGGTGTGTTATCTGACAAGAGATATCATGGTTAACTATATACAAAGGTGGTACAACAGTACATGGAACTGTTTGTATTTACATTGTGCAATTGGCCTGTTGCGATGGTCTGTCTGTCTGGCCACTCCTGCTATTCACCTGGGAGTTATTTTCTGCGCTGTCATTGAGATATTTAAGGAAGAGGAAATGTTTCAATGACTTTCTGAACTGACTCAAATTTGGTACTGCTCTGATTTGTGCTGGTAAGGTGTTCCATAGAATGGGGGCGTAGAGTCGGAAGGCTCTGTTGGCTGTTGATCTGGCACATCTTGTGGAATCCTTTGGGGTAGCTAGTGTGTTCATTTCTGCTGTTCTTCTTGGCCTGTTTGGTGCAAGTGGTTGTATGAGGTTGGAGAGAGAAGCAGAGGTGAGCCCCTTGGTCGCTTTAAATGTTAGCAGTACAGTCTTGAAACTGATCCTTGCTTGAATGGGAAGCCAGTGTAGCTGTTTTAGGAGTGGTGTCACGTGGTCTCTCCTAGAAGCTCCGAGGAGTACCCTCGCTGCACTATTCATGGCCAGTTGCAGGGGGTTCAGGGTGGACCGGGGTAGCCCTTGTAGAATGGAGTTTGCAAAGTCGAAATGGGGAAGAATAAGGGCTTGATAAATGGTACGGAAATCCTCTGGTTCAAGTAGTGTGCGTAGGTGTCTGAGGGATCTGATTTTAAAGTAGATTGCCTTGACTGTGTTGGCTATGTGACTCTTCATGTCAAGGTTTTGGTCCAGTGTTACTCCAAGGTAACGTATTGCAGGTTTCACTTGGAGCTGGGCATCCTTTACATTAATACAACTAGGAGGGGTGAAGTTAGTGTTCCTTGAGACAAAAAGGACTTCCGTCTTTTTGTGTTGTATTCTCAGGTTTTGTGATAGGAGCCACTCTGCTACGGCGTCAAAGCAGTTAGTCAGTGGTGTGAGATCCAGGCAATCCAGTGATATTGGCATATATAGTAGCACATCGTCTGCATATATCATGTAACTTACATTAAAGGATTTGATGATGTCGCAGAGGGGTTGAATATATATATTAAACATCAATGCAGATAAGGAGGATCCTTGAGGTACACCTTGACTTTGCTGGAATGGTTCAGATGTATCCCCGTCAATTCGGATGTGCTGCCATCTATCGGACAGGTAAGATTTGCACCATTCGAGTGCTGTTCCGCAGATGCCTTTTTCTCTTAACTGGCCTTGTCTATCTTAGGTATCGACAGACCAGTACCGAGACACCTCAATACCGACTTCGAGCGGTACCGGTACTGTGCGTTGCAGGAACACCTGGCGCAGAGATTTTTATTTATTTATTTAACAGTATTTCTAAACCGCCTTATAATAATCAAGGTGGTATCACAGCAAACAATCTGGTAGTGTGAGTGTGTTATACATGCAGTGAGAGTGAAAATTTAGTTGAGTGCGTGTTGAATTGTGTGCTAGATTTGTTTGAGCTATGTACAATGTGGGCTATATACAGTGGTGCTAAAAACCTTTATATACATACAGTGTTAGGCGGTAACATGTGCTGCTATACAGTCACTTAGGTTATGTGATGTGTCCATAGTGTTCTATGAACAGCATGGTTTTCAGCTGTTTTCTAAAGTCTTTGAGGTCTGTAGTTGCCCTCAAATCGTCCGGTAGTTTGTTCCATATTGTTGGAGCAGCCATGGAGAGTGCTCTGTCTGTTGTGTCCTTGCGTGTGTGTTTGTATTCACTTGGGGTGCTGACTCGGTTGTGTGTTTGTTTTCTTCTAGGACGTGTGATACTTCGGATCCTCCAATTCCGATGACTCTGCCGGTACCATAGCAATCCTTCCGGAGGATCCATCTCCCTCTCCCCAACACAGAATGTCTCTTCCAGAAGACATGTCCTTCCAGGATTTCATACGTGATTTAGCTTGAGGTCTTTCAATCACGGTGACTCCGGAGAAGGAACCCAGAGCAGAAGAATTAGAAATTCTTCAATACCCTAAGGCTCCTAAAGAGGCAGCTACCCTACCCATTCATAGGATCTTGCATGATCTTATGCTAAGAATGTGGGAAACTCCTTTAACGGTGTCTCCACACTCTCGACGACTTGATAGTACCAAGTTGCAAGCTGTCCTGGTTTTCAAAAGACTGTTACCACACCATTCCATGGTAGTGGAATCGGCGATGGGTAGGATTAAGAGTGCTAAAACGCATTCTTACAATCCTCCAGGCCGTGAATCGAGGACACTCGATGCCTTTGGGCGTCTATGCTTTCAATCCTCCATGTTGTCAGCCAGGATCAGCTCCTGCATTCTCTGTATGGGAATGTTCCTCAAGGAGGTTGCAGGAGACTTTGAAGCTCATGAGCCCTCTTCTCCCTGAGGAAAAAAGAGAGGAATTCCTTACTCTGGTCAAACATGCCCAGGATGTCTCTAAGTTTATGAACCGTGCAACCTTTTGATTGCTTTGAATACATTAGCAGAACCTCTGCTGTTTCCATCGGTGCACGTCGTATTGCCTGGCTTCAGGCATCAGACTTAGAACAATGGGTGCAAGATAAACTGGGAAATATTCCTTGCACAGGAGAAAATCTCTTCGGCAAGACAAGGCCAATCAGATTGAATCTGAACATACTACCTTGAACAGACTAGCAAAGTCTATAGCCAACCCAGCAAAGAAAAAGTCAGTCAAGAAACTCTTTTTCAACAAGAAAAATAAATTTTACCCATCTTACACCCATCAGGGACACAGTTCATGCTCCCCAAAAGGGGCAGCAACAAACCAGACAGCAGAGGAAGCCATAAGTTCCAAGAGCTCAACTGGCTCAACAGACTCGGCCTCCTAAGGGGCTTTGACTCCTTCCTAGAGAACTTAGTCTTTCTGCCCCTGAAAGGTTCAGAACCCCTTACTATCCTGGGCAGGTTATGCCATTTTGCCAGAAGATGGCAACAAATAACATCAGAAAACTGGACTCTGTCCATTGTACAAGAAGGGTACAGACTTCATTTTCACAGCATGCCCCCTCCTACAATCATAAGACAATTCAATTCTCAGGTCCCTGTCACCAATCTCTTGGGTCAGGAGGTCGTATCACATCTCCAGGAATAAGAAGGAATGTATTTATTTTATTTATTTATTTATTTATTTACTTCTCTTATATACCGCGCTATTAAAATCAGTGCGGTTTACAATTGAACAAAAAACATACTGCAATGTCACACGACAATTGAGTTTTTACATTGAACATGGACGAGATAACCTGGAGGTAACAGGGGTAACTAATTACAGAGTAATTATATGTAGTCCTCACATATGGGTATCGTCGGTACTGACGGAGCCTGCGCGGGAATGCTCCCCAGCGTCCAGCAGGAACGCTTTTGGGAGCATCCCTCAGCACATGTGCGCTGCCTTCCCGTCTTTCCAACTGTCCCTCTTCAGTTCTTCATTTTCCGCGGAGCCAACAGGACCTATTCCCTGTCACCGCAGAAAATTCCGTCTTTAAAATTCTTTTTTGTGGTTGTGCTTGCCTACCGCACGACGCCTACCGGTACCGCCGGTTCTTTTCTTTTCTTTCCTAAAAAAAAAACTTTCACTGTTTCTTTTCAGAAACTTTCCTGTTTGGTGCTAGGCGTCATTTTGGGCATTAGGCCCCATTTGTCCAAAATCATGGAAAAGCCAACTAGTGGTTTAAAAAAATGTACTAAGTGTGGCGGTACCATTTCTGTCACCGACACCCATAATCGGTGTCTAAAATGTTTAGGATCTGATCATTCTCCAACTGAATGTCTCTCCTGCATGGGGATGACTAAAAGAGGAAGACAGAACCGGGCCGCAAAGCTCAGCACCCTCTTCTCTTCAGATGCCAGATCCATTGCATCGACATCGTCAAGGGCCTCTTCTTCCTCCCATGGATCTCAGGTAACTAAACACAAAAGCCGGTCCTCAAAGGGTAGCTCTCCTGCTAAGCATCAAGAGGCCATTGGCATTGCCCTTGAGGGAACTACACCGGCAAAACAGCCCCGGCAGGAGGCTTCGGCTTCCAAAGCATCAATGGGGCTTCAGGATGTTCTCGAGGCTTCAATCTCGCAAGAACTACCTGTGCCATGCTCAGGGGTTCCGGCCATTCTTACCGGTACCGACACCCAGGCATTGGCAGCGTCGATAGACCAGAGATTTCTTGCTATCGAACGCAGTATTGCAGCTCTTCTCTCAGCTGCGGTACCGATGGTCCCAAGGGCACCGGCGCCGACACAGACACCGATGCTGGTACAGACACCGGTATCGACGCCAACGATGCCGGTACCGACGGTAACTCTTCCTATTCCACCTCCGACTGGAGTGGATAAAGTGGTACCAGGTCACCTCGGTACCGACTTCGATCGGTACCGGGATCGTGCTTTGCAGGAGCACCGGAGTCAGGAATACTTCGAGTCCTCCGATTCCGAAGACTCTGACAATTCTGCTGGCACTAGAGGGTTTCTCTAGAAGATCCCTCTTCTTCCCAACGCAGAATGTCACCTCCAGAGGACATGTCATTTCAGGATTTCATCCGTGATATGGCTAAAGGTCTTTCAATCACAGTAGCTCCTGAGGAGGAACCCAGAGCAAAGGAATTGGAAATCCTCCAATATCCTAAAGCTCCTAAGGAGGCAGCTACTCTGCCTATCCATGAAATTCTGCATAACCTGATGCTCAGAATGTGGGAAACACCTCTGACTACTTCTCCTCACTCTAGGAGACTTGATACTATGTATCGCGTCCCACCATGTCCTGGATTTCAGAAAACTCAGCTGCCACATCATTCAATGGTAGTGGAGTCAGCCATGCGTAGGATGAAAAGTGCTAAAAGACATGCATCCAACCCTCCAGGTCGTGAATGCAGGACTCTGGAAGCTTTTGGACGCAGAACTTTTCAAGCTTCCATGCTTTCAGCTAGGATCAGCTCATATATCCTATATATGGGAATGTTCCTCAAAGAAATCACAGGAGACTTGGAAGTTATGAGCCCATTTCTTCCAGATGATAAGATGCAAGACTTTCTTACTCTGGTTAAGCATGCTCAGGATGTCTCCAAGTTTGTCAATCGTGCAGCCTTTGACTGCTTTGAATGCATCAGCAGAACTTCTGCTATTGCCATTGGCGCACGACAAATTACCTGGCTACAGGCATCAGACTTGGAGACTTGGGTACAGGACAAGTTAGGCAACATTCCTTGCATGGGAGAAAATCTCTTCGGCAAGAACTGGCAGGAGAAGGTTAACGAATTAGATGCTGACAATTCTACCTTAGATTGTCAAAGTCTACAGCCACTCCAACCAAAAGAAAGCCTTATAAAAAACCCTCCTTTAGCAAAAAGAGGAAGTTTTATCCTTCCTATACCCATCAGACTCAAGCTCCAGGTCAGGTTGCCCAAAAGGGACAAACTAGACAACAAAAGAAACCAAAAGGCCCGAGAAGCCCAAACAGCTCTCCAGGTTCAGCCCCCTCAAGGGCTTTGACTCCTTCCTAGAGAGCTTTGCCTTCCTGCCTCTGAGGGGTCCTCAACCCCCCAATATTCCCGGCAGGTTATGCTACTTTGTCAACAGATGGCATCAGATAACAGCAGAAGATTGGACTTTGTCCATTATAGGGGAGGGGTACAAAATTCATTTTCACAGCTTACCCTCTCCTACAATTCTAAAGCAGTTCAATTCACAAACCTCTGCAGACATTCTGCTAGATCACGAGGTCTCCACTCTTCTTGCCCAAGGGGCAATAGAAGAAGTACCCATTCTTCAACAGGGTGCAGGGTTCTACTCCCCCTATTTTCTTATTCCAAAGAAAACAGGGGGACACAGACCCATTCTAGATCTCAGAGAATCTGTTTTGAGAAAAATTCAAAATGATTTCTCTGGGAACTCTTCTGCCATACCTTCAAAGCCAGGATTGGCTTTGCTCTCTAGACTTAAAGGATGCATACACTCACATTCTTATCCAGCCAGATCACAGGAAAGTTTTATGTTTCCTTTTCAGGGGAAGACATTTCCAGTACAGGGTTCTTCCCTTTGGTCTGGCTTCAGCACCAAGGGTATTCACAAAATGCATGGCAGTAGTAGTTGCATTTCTACGAACCCTGGGGATCTTTGTTTTCCACTACTTAGACGACTGGCTCATCCCCAAGCCTCCACAGTGACAGAGGCCAGTACTGCACTGTCTCGTACAATGCGAATCCTCCAATAATTGGGATTGGTAATAAACTTCCCGAAATCTCAACTAGTTCCTTCCCAATGCCTAGAATTCATAGGAGCCTGTCTGGATACCAGACAGGCAAGGGCTTTCCTTCCACAAGCCCGGTGTCTTCGCATAATGCAGTTAGCTTCCCAAGCAGCAGGCAAGTCCTCCCTCACTGCTCGGGAGCTACTGTAGTTACTGGGACACATGGCATCCACAGTTCATGTAGTCCCATATGCTCGCCTCCACAGGCGAGCAGCTCAGTGGACCCTCTCCACACAGTGGACACAGGCCACGGGTCAGTTGTCGGACAAAATAACAATCTCTCAACGACTAATTTTGTCCCTCCAATGGTGGCAATCATTAGAAAGTCTGACAGTAGGGTTTCCTTTCCATCAACCCCTCTTTCAGGCCACCCTAACAGATGCATCACAGGTGGGTTGGGGAGCACACCTGAATCATCTCTCTACCCAGGGCACCTGGACTCCACAGGAGGTTGGTTTACACATAAACCTCCTGGAGTTAAGAGCAATTTATTTAGCTCTTCGAGTGTTCCACGCCCAGCTCAGCTACAAGACAGTCCTAGTCCAGACGGACAATGAGGTAGCCATGTTCTATGTGAGCAAGCAGGGCGGGACAGGCTCTGTCGTTATGCAACGAAGCTTTACGACTATGGGCCCTTGCCAGAGAGCATCAAATTCACCTTCTAGTGGTATATCTTCCAGGCATTCAAAACCTTTAGGCAGACAAACTCAGTCGAGTGCTGCTACCTCACGAGTGGTCACTCCACCTAGACCAGGTGGCAAAGATATTTCATCTCTGGGGCACTCCAGACATAGACCTCTTTGCAAGTCCACTGAATGCCAAACTTCCCTGGTTCTGTTCCAGGATTCTGGCACACAACTGTCAGGCAAGGGATGCCTTCCTCCTTCACTGGGGTCAGGACTTCCTTTATGCCTTCCCACCCATTCCCCTCATCCCCAAGACACTCTTCAAACTTCAGAGAGACAGGGGTTGCATGATCCTCATAGCACCACGATGGCCATGCCAAACGTGGTATTCCCTGCTTCTGCATCTCTCTCAAGCACCACCTCTGGAGTTAGGGCATGCTCCAGATCTCCTTTCCCAGGAGAATGGGATGCTAAGGCACCCGAATCCCCAGTCCCTAAACCTCAAGGCCTGGTTGTTGAAGGCTTAGACCTCCAGGATTTCAACCTGTCCCAATAGGTAAAAGATATCCTTCAGGCTTCTAGGAAACTTTCCACAAGAAGATCTTATGCCTTCAAGTGGAAACGTTTCACTATTTGGTGCTCCAAGAAGGGATTAAACCCCCTGGTCATACCCTTAGAATCGATACTAGAGGATCTCCTTCACTTATCAAATTCTGGCTTAAAGACCAATTTGGTAAGAGTCCATCTTAGTGCAATTGCAGCTTCTTCTAAGCCTCTAAATGGACAACCCATTTCCTCTTATCCACTCCTATCAAGATTTATGAGAGGTCTTTTATTAACTAAACCTCCCATCAAGCCACCACTGGTAGCATGGGATCTAAATCTAGTTTTCGGGTAGCTCATGAGGCCGCCTTTTGAACCTTTAGCCACTACAGCCCTTACGTTTTTGACTTGGAAGGTCATCTTCCTGATTGCAATCACCTCTGCCCATTGCATTAGTGAATTGCAAGCTTTAGTGGCTGATCCTCCTTATACTAGATTTCATCATAAGGTTGTTCTTCGAACTCACCCACACTTTATGCCAAAGTTGGTTTCGCCTTTTCATTTAAACCAATCAATTTATCTTCCTGTATCTTTTCCTAGGCCTCACGCCTCTAATGCAGAAAGAAACCTTCATACTTTGGATTGTAAAAGGGCCATAGCCTTTTACATTCAAAGAACACAGCAACATAGAAAGTCCTCGCAACCTTTTGTAGCTTTTGACCCTAGTCATTTGGGACTTCCAGTCTCCAAAAGAACTTTATCTAAATGGATTGCCCAATGCATATCCTTTACGTATGAGAGTAAGGGTCTTCCTTTTCAGGACCATGTCACAGCTCACAATGTAAGAGCCATGGCAGCTTCCATGGCTAATCTCCATTCTGTCTATCAATGACATTTGTCGAGCAGCCACCTGGGCTTCGGTACACACCTTCACAGCCCACTACTGCCTAGATAAAGCCTCCCGTCGGGATGCCTTCTTTGGCCAAGCTGTTCTTCAAAATCTCTTTCAAACTTAAACCAACTCCTACCCACTGATCCTGGTGGGATGCCAGAGATCCATGGGAGGAAGGATTCTCACCTTAGACGGTGGCACCTTCCTGGGGATATCTCCCTGGCATCTTCAGCTAGGGAGTCCCCATATGTGAGGACTACATTCCTGCTTGTTCCTGGAGATAGCGTAGTTACTCACCTGTAACAGGTGATCTCCGGGAACAGCAGGAATTTAGTCCTCACAACCCACCCACTTCCCCTAGGAGTTCTCTCTCTTTCTCTTTCCTCTCTCTCTCTATCTAAGCTGTGCGCGTGTGCGCGCGCACACACCTCACTGAGCGAGCGCACATACTTTACAACAGAGCGCACAAAAATTTCGGCTCTGATTCTGATAGAAAACAACACAGACATCTTAAAATGTAAAAGTTATGATTGTAATTACTAGAAATTTCCCGCTTCATTTAGTAATTGTCTATTTTCATTTAATTTGATTAAAATCAATGTGGTGTGCATACTGTATTCTGACGTGTAGTCAAATTTTAAAGTATATAACTCCGAGTGTCATTATGTGGTGCACAAAAATTTAACCTTCCTTCAAAAGCTGCACACAGCTGATATTTTATGCGCACGCAGCCTACAGAAAATTAGAGGGAACATTGGCTGAGTGAAAAGATAGAGGGAGAGAGGAAAGAGAAAGAGAGAGAACTCCTAGGGGAAGTGGGTGGGTTGTGAGGACTAAATTCAATAATTGTGAGGACTAAATTCCTGCTGTTCCCGGAGATCACCTGTTAAAGTGTCGACTGCAGCGGTACTCTGTTCTGTGATGCCCATCGGTACCCATCGGTACCGATGTCGATACCACCCGGTATGCATATCGGGCTCTGCAGGAGCATCCAGACAGGCGTTACTTCGATTCCTCTGAAGACTCTGATGAATCAGAGGTCTCTGTCGAAGCATCGGTGATTCATCCTCAGGAGCCCTCTTCTCAAAAAAGGAGAATGTCTCCTCCAGAGGTCTTGTCTTTTCAAGACTTCATTAGGGAAGTGGCCAGGGGTCTTTCCATCTCAGTGGCCCCTGAGACAGAGCCTAGAGCCAAAAAATTAGATATTTTACAATATCCTAAGGCTCCTAAAGAGGCAGCCACTTTACCAATACATGAGATTCTTTATGATCACATGTTGGGCATATGGGAGACTCCTCTCACCACTTCCCCTCATTCTCGCAGGTTGGACACCATGTATCGTGTTCCTCCTTGTCCTGGCTTTCATAAGACTCAGCTCCCTCACCACTCCATTGTGGTGGAGTCTGCTATGAAGAAGATAAAGAGTACAAAAAGGCACTCTTCTGCTCCTCCAGGAAGAGAATGCAGAACCTTTGATGCCTTTGGCAGGAGAATTTTCCAGGCCAGTATGCTTGTTGCCAGAATCAACTCCTATAGTCTCTATATGGGGATGTTTCTAAAAGAAGTTACAGATCACCTGCAAACTTTATCTCCTTTCATTTCAGAAGATAAAAGGGAAGAGTTCCTCACCTGGCTCAAACATGCCCAGGATATTTCCAAGTTTTCCAACCGTGCAGCCTTTGACTCTTTTGAAGGTGCCAGCAGAGCCTCGGCCATTGCCATAGGTGCATGCAGAGTTGCTTGGTTACAAGCTTCTGATTTGGAACCTTGGGTTCAAGATGGACTAGGAATCCTTCCTTGTACAGGTGAAAACCTTTTTGGCAAAGATTGGCAAGCAAAGGCCACCCAAATGGATGCTGAAAATTCTGCTTTAGATAGACTTTCAAAGTCTACTTCTGCTCCTTTTAAGAAAAGGTTGTTCAAAAAGGTTTTTTTTGTCCCAAAAAAGGGAAATATTATTCTGCTTATGGTCAGCAGTCATCTACTGCAGGTCGTTTTGCTACAAAGAGACAGCAACAACCGAAACAGGCCAAGCCTAAGGCTGCTAGGACTGCTACGGCCCAACAGCCTCAGCCTCCTCAGGGCCTTTGACTTACAACTAGAGAGTTTAGCCTTTCTGGCTCTAGAACATCCAGAGCCTCTCACCATTCCAGTAAGGTTGGTTTACTTTGCTCCCAGATGGGAACAAATCACAGCAGAGCAATGGACCCTCTCCATCATAAGGGAGGGTTACAAGCTTCATTTCTTAAACCTTCCTCCACACACCATGGTGAGACAGTTCAATTCTCAGACATCTCTCCTCGACCTTCTGGGTCAAGAGATTACTACCCTTCTTGCCCAAGGGGCAATAGAAGAAGTACCCCTTCTTCAACAGGGCTCAGGGTTCTACTCCCCCTACTTTCTTATCCCAAAGAAAACAGGGGGCTACAGACCCATATTAGATCCCAGAGAATTGAACAAGTTTCTATGCAAGGAGAAATTCAAGATGATTTCTCTTGGTACTCTCCTTCCATACCTTCAGAGTCAGGATTGGCTTTGCTCTCTAGACCTCAAGGATGCGTACACCCATGTCCTCATCCATCCAACACACAGAAGGTTCCTTCGGTTCCTTTATCAAAGGAAGCACTACCAATACAGAGTGCTTCCTTTCGGTCTGGCCTCTGCACCAAGGGTGTTCACAAAATGCATGGCAGTAGTAGCTGCATTTCTTCGCACTCTAGGGATATTCATATTCCCATATCTGGACGACTGGCTCATCCGAGCTCCGTCCCAGTCAGAGGCCCAGACTTCTCTAACCTACACAAGCCATATCCTTCAGTATCTGGGACTTGTACTAAACTTTCCAAAATCCCAACTCACCCCTACTCAGTCTCTAGAGTTCATAGGGGCCTTACTGGATACCGCAACTGCAAGGGCCTATCTTCCCCAGGCCCGTTGCTTACGCTTGGTGCAGTTATCCTCACAAATTCAGTTAAAATCCCATTTAACTGCTCGAGAGATGTTACAACTGTTAGGCCACATGGCATCCACTGTGCATGTGGTTCCTTACGCTCGCCTTCACATGAGGGCAGCTCAGTGGACTCTGTCCACCCAATGGACCCAGGCATCAGGTTGCCTGTCAGACAAAATAGCAACCTCCAGTCGCCTCTTTTGGTCCCTCCACTGGTGGAAGTCCACTCAAAATCTGTTGCTGGGGTCCCCCTTTCAACAGGAGTTACCCCAAGCAACCCTTACAACAAATGCCTCTCCAAGGGGCTGGGGAGCTCATCTTCAAGATCTCTCCACTCAAGGCATCTGGTCTCTAGAGGAGACATCTCTACATATCAACCTCTTGGAGCTCAGAGCAATTTTTCTAGCTCTCAGTCTTCCACACCCTGCTCAGCTACAAGACAGTCCTTATCCACACGGACAACCAAGTAGCCATGTTCTGTGTGAACAAGCAGGGCGGGACTGGCTCTCTGTTGCTTTGCAACGAAGCTCTGAGATTGTGGGCCTTCGCCAGAGAGCATCAAATTCATCTCATGGCAGTGTATCTTCCAGCTGTTCAAAACTCTTGGGCAGACAGACTCAGTCGAGTTCTGCTTCCACACGAATGGTCCCTCCATGGGGACCAGATAGCCAGGATCTTCCGAATTTGGGGACATAGACCTCTTTGCAAGTCCGTGGAATGCCAAACTTCCCCTGTTCTGTTCCAGAATTCCATGTCAGGAAGTTCAGGCCAGGGATGCCTTCCTCCTTCATTGGGGGCAAGACTTCCTCTATGCCTTTCCACCCATTCCCCTAAGTCCCAAGACACTCTTCAAACTTCAGAGGGACAAGGGGTCTATGATCCTCATAGCACCACATTGGCCACGCCAAGTGTGGTACCCTCTACTTCTGCATCTCTCCCAAGCTCCCTCCCTGGACTTGGGATCTGCTCCAGACCTCCTGTTCCAGGAGGAGGGAACGTTGTGGCATCCAAATCCCCAGTCTCTTCACCTCAGAGCCTGGTTGCTGAAGGCCTAGACCTTCATGATTTGCATCTTTCTCAGCAAGTGAAGGATATCCTTCATGCTTCCAGAAAGCCTTCCACTAGACGTTCCTATGCTTTAAATGGAAAAGGTTTACCATTTGGTATGCAGAGAAGGGTCTTAACCCTCTTGCAATACCTCTGAATTCTTTACTAGAGTATTTGCTGCATTTATCTCATGCAGGCCTTAAAACAAATTCAGTAAGAGTCCATTTGAGTGCTATTGCAGCATCCCTTAAACCTCTCAATGGACAGCCTATTTCCTCTCATCCTCTTATAGCAAGATTCATGAGAGGCCTTCTTTTGACTAAACCTCCCATCAGACCACCTCCAGTGGCATGGGACTTGAATCTGGTTCTTGGCCAGCTTATGCAGCCACCTTTTGAACCCTTAGCCACTACCTCCTTGAAATTTCTTTCCTGGAAGGTTATTTTTCTCATTGCAGTCACTTCAGCTCGCCGCATCAGTGAGCTGCAAGCCTTGGTGGCTAATCCTCCTTATACAAGGTTCCATCATGACAAGGTAGTCCTCAGGACTAATCCACACTTTATGCCTAAAGTGGTCTCACCTTTTCATCTGAACCAGGAAGTTTATTTACTTGTCTTTTTTCCAGGACCTCATGCTTCAAGTGCAGAGAGGAATCTTCATACCCTGGATTGTAAAAGAGCTCTTGCTTTTTACTTGCAAAAGACACAGCAACATAGAAAGTCCTCTCAACTCTTTGTTGCTTTTGATCCCTTTCATTTAGGTCTTACAGTCTCTAAGAGAACTCTGTCCAATTGGATTGCTCAGTGTATTTCTTTCGCCTACCAGAATAAGAACCTTTCTCTGGAGGGCCATGTCACAGCTCACAATGTGAGGGCCATGGCAGCCTCTATGACTCATCTGAATTCTGTGTCCATCGACCAGATCTGTCGAGCGGCCACCTGGGCCTCGGTTCATACCTTCACAGCCCATTACTGCTTGGACAAGGACTCCCGCCGGGATGCGTTGTTTGGTCAGGCTGTTCTGAAACACCTGTTCCATACCTAACCAACTCCTACCCTCCATCCCTGGCTGGATGCCTGAGATTCATGGGTGGAAGTAGAGCCCTTCCCAGGGACTCAAAACCTGGGTGATCTCCCAGGAATCTCTAGCTGGGGAGTCCCCATATGTGAAGACTCATTCCTGCTTGTTCCTGGAGATAGCACAGTTACTTACCTGTAACAGGTGATCTCTGGGAACAGCAGGAATAAGTCTTCACAACCCTCCCACCTCCCCTAGGAGTAGTATCTCTCTATCTTTCTTTCCTTTCCTCACTCTCTCTTTGTGTCAGCTTTAAAACTCGAACTGGAGAGAGGCGGTTAGGAAAGGCGGGAAGGCAGCGCGCAGGCGCTGTGGGATGCTCCCAAAAGCTTTCCTTTTGGACGCTGGGGAGCGTTCCCGCGCAGGCTCCGTCGGTACCGATGAAACCCATATGTGAAGACTTATTCCTGCTGTTCCCAGAGATCACCTGTTACAGGTAAGTAACTGTGCTTTACAGGTGAGTGAGTACGCTTTATCTGACTGTACCTCCTGACGTTCATACCTGCTTCTACTGGGTTAGTACAGAATTATTATTACAGGGTATATATCTTCGGAAACTGGGGGATATTGTTCTTACCCTGATCCTTAAGGATAAAAAAGACAGTCAGTCTAGCAGATGTAGCTAATTTTTGTCCTATAGCGAATATCCCTTTGTTAAAGTATTAGAAGCTATAGTGGCTGGACAGTTGGATGAATACTTAGACAAATTTGATTGCCTGGATAACTAAAAAGTCATGGGATAGGAGGCAGTGTACTGTTGTGGGTCAGGAACTGGTTAAAAGATAGAAAGCAGAGCGTAGGGCTAAATGGCCAATTTTCCCAATGGAAAAAGGTGAATAGTGGAGTACCCCAGGGATCTGTACTGGATCTGCTACTTTTTGACATATTCATAAATGACCTGGAAAAGGAAATAACTAGTGAGGTTATCAAATTTGCAGATGACACAAAACTGTTTAAAGTTGTTAAAACCCAAGAGGATTGTGGAAAACTGCAGGAGGATCTGGATAAATTGGAAGACTGGGCATCCAAATGGCAGATGAAATTTAATGTGGACAAGTGCAAAGTTATGCAACTAGGAAAGAACAACCCACACTATGGTTACACAATGCAAGGTTCCACATTGGGAACCACCACCCAGGAAAAAGATTTAGGAGTCATCGTGGGTAACATGTTAAAACCCTCCGTCCAGTGTGCAGCGGCGGCAAGAAAGCAAATAGAATGCTAGGTATCATAAGGAAAGGAATGGAAAATAAAACAAAGGATATTATAATGTCTCTGTATCGTTCCATGGTACGACCGCACCTTGAATATTGTGTGCAATTCTGGTCGCCGTATCTTAAAAAGGATATAGCGTTATTAGAAAAGGTACAGAGAAGAGCCACCAAAATTGTAAAGGGGATGGAAGGCTACTCCTATGAAGAGAGGCTACAAAGGTTAGGGCTCTTCAACCTGGAAAAGAGAAGGCTGAGGGGAGATATGATAGCGGTCTATAAATTAATGAATGGAGTGGAACGGGTAAATGTAGATCGATTGATTACGCTATCAGAATATAGAAAGACTAGGGGACATGTAATGAAGCTTCAGGGTAAACTATTTAAGACAAATAAGAGAAAATATTTTTTCACTCAACGTGGAATCAAACTCTGGAATTTGTTACCGGAGGATGTAGTAGGGGCTGTTAGTGTAGCTGGGTTTAAAAAAGGTTTGGACAAGTTCCTGGAGGAAAGGTCCATAAACCATTATTAAAAAGGGACCCAGGATATCAATGCTTGACCCAATACAAGCATTGTGGAACCTGTCTCTCTTGGGGATACTGCTAGGTACGTATGACCTAGATTGGCCACTGTTGGAAACAGGATACTGGGCTTGATGGACCTTGGTCTGATCCAGTATGGCATACCTTATGTTATGTTCTTAACTTACAATTCGGCTTCAGGAAGGCACATAACACTGAGTTGCTTTTAGGAACTCTCACTTTAGACATAAACACTGCATTATTTAAATGCCATATAGTGGTTTTGCTACAATTTGATCTCACTGCAGCCTTTGACTTGGCTGACCAGGATATTCTGTTAGCCATTTTGGATCATCTTGGGATTTCAGGGTTAGTGTATAAGTGGTTCTCCAGGACCAAGCAGGAAGTCAGTCCTCACATATGGGTGACGTCGGCGCCGACTGAGCCCTCGCGGAGCAATTTTCCCCAGCTTTCAAAGAAAGCCTTTGGGAATTGCAGCGCGCATGCGCGGTCGCCTTCCCACCCAAGGGTGCCATCTTAGCCAGTCTTCTTTTTTCCGCGGAGCCCTACAGACGTACCCGTCGTGTCCCCGCTAAAAAAGTTGATTTTCGTGAGTTTTTCTCTTTTTTCACTTCGGTTCGACGCCGGTCGTTTTCCTGCCCGGACTCGCGACGCCTTTGCGAGTCCTTCTCTTATTTTTCGGTTTTTCTGATTTTTGGTCAGTTTCGTTTTCGGTTTTTCACTGGCAGCCCGGTCCTTTGACCTTGCAGGGGCCCTTTTTCCCCCGATGGCTGCCAGTGGTTTCAAGCGATGTGGTCAGTGTGACAGAAATATGTCACTCACTGACACACACGATAATTGCCTCCGCTGCCTGGGCCCGGATCATGAAGAAATGATCTGTGGAGCCTGTGGCAAAATGTCCTCCAAAGCGTTGAGGAGTCGGCGGCATCAGCGGGATAGAATCTTCGCGGACCCCAGCCGTACCCGGACCTCGTCGGAGGCCTCGGCATCCAGAGGCTCCAGCTCTGACCATCGCCGAAGCTCCTCCGACAGGGGTTCTCCCTCCGGAGACCATCGACGGAAGACAAAACCCGCGAGGGCGGCGTCGGTGGACGCTCCTGGCTCCGCGAGGGACAGGTCGCATAGCCCCGACAGCCGTCCCGGGTCTTTGGAGAAGGAGCACCTCCCGAAGCGACCTCGCCTGGAGTCGGAGTTGCCTGCTCGGGTAAGTCCTGTGGTCCTTCTGGACTCGCCTCAGAGGTCCGACGTCGGGCCCGAGTCGGGGGCTGCTGGGTCACCTGAGGTCGGACTCAGGTTGACGGCCTTGGAAAGCAGACTATCTGCCTTCATGGACCAGCAGCGGGCACTGATCGCTAGCCTCGCTGGCGCCGCTGCCCCGACCGCCGGGACGTCGACGTCTAAGTCGACCCCGGAGACCGAGCCGATCCTCGAGTCCATGCGAACTCGAGTCGATCCTCGGTCGAGGTCACCCTCGGCCTCCCGTTCGGGACCGAGGTCGTCGCCGCCGACGCCCTCGGCGTCGGGGCGGCCGACGCCTCCGCCTGCCCGAGCCGACCCCACCGATTCCTCCTCGGAGTCGGCCTGGGAGTCTGAAGAGGAGGAGTCACCTGATTCCTTTCGGACTCGGTGTGTCCCCTCGGACTCACCTGAGTCCGAACCTCGGAAACAGTCCCCTCTGGAGGATGCCCGGTTCTCGGACTTCGTCAGGGATATGGCCAAGGCTTTGGCCTTCCCTGCGGATCCCGAGGAGGAGCCTCGAGCCGAAGAGCTCGACGCCCTTCAGTACAACTCTCCCGCCCGGGAGCACTTTACTGTACCGGTGCCTCCCATGCTGGAACGACTACTCTTCCGCATGTGGGAGAGTCCGGCCTCGTCGCCGGTATTGAGCAAGCGGGTCGATTCCATCTATCGAGTCCGCAAGAGTCCTGGCTTCCAAAAAGCACAGCTGCCACACCATTCCATGGTAGTGGAATCGGCCATGCATAGGCTTAAGAGCCAAAAAATGCACTCCTCGGTGCCTCCTGGCAGGGAGGCCCGTAACCTGGATGGCCTTGGTAAGAAGTGTTTCCAGGGCTCTATGCTGGCTTGTCGTGTCCAGACCTACCAGCTATACATGGGCATGTATCTCCGAGACCTGGCTAAAGAGCTAGCCGGATTCTCCGCTGGACTGTCCAAGGAACCTTTGCGGAGGTTCCTAGCCTTGACAACTGGTATTCGGGAATGCTCCAAATTCATGTCCCGAGCAGCCTATGATGGCTTTGAAGCATCGGCTCGTGTGGCCGCAGCTGGCATCGGTGCCCGCCGACAGGCTTGGCTTCAGTCGTCTGACCTTGAACCTTGGTTGCAGGACAAGTTGGTCGATGTCCCCTGCAGAGGTGAGAACCTCTTTGGCAAGCCCATGGCTGAAAAGGCTGCACAAATCGAGACGGAGACTCTCACCAGGACCAGGCTTTCTAGGAAGACCTCCGCCCCTTCCCAGAAAAAGAAGGGCTCGGGAAAGAAGTCCTTTTACCCGAGAAAGGCGGCTGCCTATAAACACTACCCTCAATATCAGGCCCCTCCAGCTCCCCAACAGGGTCAGCAGGCCAAGGGACGGGGTAACGGGTCCCGTAGGCAGCAAGCCCCCAAGCCTGCACCACCAGCCCCTGCTCAGCAGGGTGGGGATTTTTGACTTCCTCAGCATAGCCTCTCCCCCTCAGCTGGTTCCTCCCAGCACCGGAGGCCGGCTGGTTCACTTCGCCCACAGGTGGTCCAACATCACTTCAGATGCCTGGGTGCTTCAAGTCGTGCGAGAAGGATATCTTCTCCACTTCCATCAGGTCCCTCCCTCTTATTTTCCGGGAGAACCTCCTCGACTCCCTCTGCACAGGGACTTACTCCTTCAGGAGTTAGCAAGTCTTCTTCAGGAACAGGCTGTGGAACCGGTGCCCCACCACCTGAGAGGTCAAGGCTTTTATTCCAGGTATTTCCTAATACCAAAAAGGACAGGAGGCCTCAGACCCATCCTGGACTTGTGCAACCTCAACAAGTTCCTCGTGCGGGAAAAGTTCAAGATGCTTACCCTTGGAATCCTTCTGCCCTACCTCCAGCAGGGAGATTGGCTATGCTCCTTGGATCTAAAGGATGCCTACACGCACATCCTCATCCACCCAAGCCACCGCCAATACCTAAGGTTTGTGGTGGCAGGAAATCACTACCAGTACAGAGTACTGCCCTTTGGCCTATCCTCCGCACCGCGAGTCTTCACAAAATGTCTCGCGGTGGTGGCGGCCTATCTCAGGCTTCACGGCCTCTATGTCTTTCCGTACCTCGACGACTGGCTCATCAGAGCGTCGTCCTCTCTGGCAGTCGCCAATGCCACACACCGCACGGTGACTCTTCTACAGTACTTGGGCTTTGTCATAAACTTCGCAAAGTCCACTTTGCTCCCCTCACAGGATCTCGAGTTCATCGGCGCAAGACTGCACACTCCTCAGGCTCGAGCTTTCCTGCCTCTCGACAGGGCTCAACGGCTCATGGACCTAGCCGGCCGTTTTCGCAGCCAGTCCCTGGTCTCCGCCAGGCGCTTCCTGAGACTACTCGGCCATATGGCTTCCACCGTCCACGTGACCCCCAATGCTCGCCTGAATATGCGGCCGGCTCAATGGTGCCTTCGCAAGCAGTGGCAACAAGCCACCGGCGGACTAGCCGACTTAGTGCGTCTCTCCGGGCCGCTGGCCTCTTCCCTACAGTGGTGGCTTCATCGGCCGAACCTGGTGCTCGGAATGCCGTTTCAGTCGCCTCAGCCGGCTCAAGTGCTGACGACCGATGCTTCCCTCCTGGGTTGGGGAGCACATTGCCAGGGGGCATGTACTCAAGGTCTCTGGACCGCGTGGGAGTCTGCTCAACAGATCAACTTCCTGGAGCTCAGAGCAATTCGTCTGGCGCTCAAGGCTTTCTCCCACCTGACTTCTCACCAGTCCGTCCTTGTCCAGACGGACAATCAAGTTGCCATGTTCTACGTGAACAAGCAGGGGGGCACGGGCTCCTTCCTTCTCTGCCGAGAAGCTCAGAAGCTCTGCTCTTGGGCCGTCAGTCACGGCATTCTTCTCAAGGCAGTTTATCTCCCAGGCCAAGAAAATTGCCTGGCGGACAAACACAGCAGGATACTCCAGCCGCACGAGTGGCGTCTGGATCCCTTGGTAGTTCAGAAACTCTTTCTGAAGTGGGGCCTCCCCACGATGGATCTCTTTGCCAGTCCTCTCAACCGGCAACTTCCTCGCTTCTGCTCTCGTTAGCCACATCCCCTTCGGGTAGCGGCAGATGCTTTTCTACTCTCATGGTCGGAAAGCCTTCTCTATGCTTTTCCCCCCATCCTGCTAGTCTCTCGAACTCTATTCAAGGTTCTCCGGGACAAAGCTTCCATGATCCTGGTGGCTCCTCGCTGGCCCAGACAGCCGTGGTTTCCACTCCTGTTGCAATTAGCGGTAGAGGATCCGTTCCCTCTGGGGTTTCAACCGGATCTCCTAACACAGGATCAGGGGTCTCTGCTACACCCCAACCTCAGATCTCTCAACCTAATGGCCTGGCGGCTGAAAGGGTAGTCCTCGCTCCCCTTCTCCTGCCGGCAGAGGTGGAAGAGGTCGTCCTAGCTTCTCGGCGACCTTCTACCCGCAAATGCTACGCCCTTAAATGGCGTCGCTTTTCCGTTTGGTGTGTACAGCAGTCTCAGGATCCCTTCTCCTGCTCGGTGTCGGTGATCTTGCAGTACCTGCTCTACCTCTCTAATCTGGGACTTAAGTCCAACTCCGTCAAAGTCCACCTCAGTGCTCTTTCAGCACACCATGTGCCGGTGGACGGCAGACCTCTTTCCAGCGACCCTCTCGTAGCACGGTTTCTCCGAGGTCTCCTTCTACTAAAACCACCTCTGCGCCCGCCAGCACCTGACTGGGATCTGAATGTGGTTTTACAGCGGATCACCTGTCCGCCTTTTGAACCGATGGCTACCTGTTCTCTGCGTTTTCTTTCGTGGAAAACCTTATTCCTGATAGCCCTCACTTCCGCTAGACGCGTAAGTGAATTGCAGGCCCTCGTGTCTGATCCTCCCTTCACTCGGTTCTACAAAAATAGGGTAGTCCTACGGACTCACCCAAAATTTCTTCCAAAAGTTGTCTCCCCTTTTCACATCAATCAGGAGGTGGTACTTCCAACCTTCTTTCCCAGGCCTCACTCCAGCCGAGCTGAACGAGTCCTGCATACCCTGGACTGTAGAAGGGCATTGAACTTCTACCTTGACCGTACGCGGGAGCACCGTAAAGCTGCTCAGCTTTTTGTGTCTTTTGACCCCAATAAATTGGGGCTCCCGGTCTCCAAGCGTACTCTGTCCATCTGGGTAGCTGACTGTATCGCTTGGGCTTATGGGGCAGCCGGACTCTCCTTGGAAAGTCGAGTCACGGCTCATTGTGTTCGGGCGAAGGCTACATCAGTGGCTTACCTCCGCTCTGTTCCGCTGGCAGACATCTGCCGGGCCGCTACTTGGTCTTCGAGCCAGACCTTTGCGGTCCATTACTGTCTCGAGAGGGAGTCCCGCAGGGACAGTGCTTTCGGACAGACAGTCCTCCGAAATCTCTTCGAGGTTTGAGCAACTCCTACCCTCCATCCCGGATGGGGGCTACCGGTGGGTGATAATTCAGCGAAGATTCCTTCCTTCTGTGCCGCTGAGCTAGAGGGAGCTCATTTTTGTGCTTAGGGTCTCCGGTAGCCTTAAGCTTGGGAGTCCCATATGTGAGGACTGACTTCCTGCTTGGTCCTGGAGAAAGCGTAGTTACTCACCTGTAACAGGTGTTCTCCAGGAGCAGCAGGAATCAGTCCTCACAACCCTCCCTCCTCCCCGTGGAGTTGCAATCATCTGCTTAAGTTTTTTTGCAAATTTTTATGCTGTCTTTTAGCTATGTCATCAGACTGGCTAAGATGGCACCCTTGGGCGGGAAGGCGACCGCGCATGCGCGCTGCAATTCCCAAAGGCTTTCTTTGAAAGCTGGGGAAAATTGCTCCGCGAGGGCTCCGTCGGCGCCGACGTCACCCATATGTGAGGACTGATTCCTGCTGCTCCTGGAGAACACCTGTTACAGGTGAGTAACTACGCTTTTTCAGGCTTTTAAAGATCAGGTTATATCAGTTAGGACTGGCGTGGATTGCTCGGGAGGTTGGAGAGCTGCTTGTGGTGTTTCGCAGGTTTCCCTGCTTTCCCCAACACTCAATGTTCTTATGATAACATTAGGTTGGTTACTCCTTCAAAAACAATCTTAAGTTCTATATGCATGCAGATGACATTTACATTTTGTTGACATTCACATCAAGTGACTTTTACTCAAAGATCAGTCATACCTTAGTTACTTGAGAGGAGGGTAAGGACTTTGCAATTACAGTTAAACACATCTAAAACAAGGGCTTTGGGCTTGAATAATGCTAAACCTCTTCCTAATTCTTTCACTGAGGCGTTCAAACAAAAACGTCTACATTTAGTTTCCGACACAGTACTCCGTGTTCTTGGAGTTTTACTGGATGAAAATGTATCATTTGAGACTCATATCATTTCTGTTGTTGAGGTCATTTTTCAGATTTTCAGTTGCATAGAATCAAACCTTTTATTCCAGTAGATCACTTTCAGCTCTTAGTTCAAAGTACCATTCTTGCCTTTTCAGACTATGGAAATTTTGTTTCTGTGCTGTCTGCAGAAGCAGATGAAGCGTCTACAGCTCTGTCAAAATACTGCGGCTCATCTTATTTATGGTTTATCTAGATACACCTCAGTGAATCCATTATTTCAAGAACTGCATTGGCTTAGGGTCTTGAATCGAGTTGCATTTAAATTTTACATAATTCTATATAAATTTTTCAGTGGCCATGTGCCTGAATATCTCTTGTCACTTTTGCTTTCACATTTAGCAACTAATTCCAAACGCTTAGTCGTCCAGTGTTACCTTGTTTTCTTCATGCAAAGGCATCACAATAAAATATAGATTTAAAGAGACAATTCCATGTATGGCAGCAGAATTATGGTCACAGCTACCAAAAGAGATTAAATCTATTCATTCCTTCCTGCGTTTTCACAAAACTTTAAAATCCTGGTTGTTCAATAACTAATGAATTTGTGTTTCTTACGAACTTTATTTTTGTTAATTGCACTGAACCAGTGGGTCTGGGAGTGTTGCAGTATATAAGTATGTGTTTGATTAGATTATTTAACAGGGTTTTTATAATACCGCTTTATCATTTCGGTCAAAGCGGTTTACATTGTAACTTAAACTTGGTAATGTACATTAAACAGGAACATTGATAACTTGGGTTCTTCTGAGACAATGGAGGGCTAAGTGACTTGCCAAAGGCCATAAGGAGTGCTAGTGAGAACGGAAGCCTGCTCACTTCCTTCCCAAGCCAGTGCTCTAACCACTAGGCTACTCCTCCACTGTTTAGAGTAGATTAGACTATCTGTAGGATTCACACCCCACCCCTTCTCCTCTCAGGTCCTAGACAAACTGCTCAGATTCCCCTTTGATCTCCAGTGTCAGTCATTCTCTTGTTGGGAGTGATATTTGCTGCAAGATAAAGGTGGGTGGTGCTTTTTACAGGCTAATCCCATCACTCAGGTTACACAGCAAATGTCTTTTCTCCATTGTTGGGCCTGCAGATTGTTTTCAGAACTATGAAAACAGCCTCCGCGGGTGACGGAGTTGGGTCCCGGAGCAGCAAGCAGGTCAGTCGGGTGCACCGGGCTGGGGACGGAGGCTCCATGCAGCACGTCCCTCCGGGAAGGGGCACTCTCTGCAGCAACGGAGGCTCGGCTAGGGATGGAGGCCCGTACAGGCACATCCGGGGCCGGCAGAGGATCAGGCAGTGGAGGGCCAGAGCCGGAGGCTGGGCACATCACTTGGTATCCTTTCTTCATTGCCCCACAGTAAGTGCATCCATGTGAAGTCTTGTTCTTGTTGCCACAATAAGGGCATTTCTTAGATAGAAAAAAATTGGAGAGAGAGAGCAGGGTCCGTCTTGCTGGCAAGGCGGAAGAACAAAAACTGGCCGGACTAGGGGGCGGACTGGTGGGATGGGCTACCTAGGTGGGCTCAGAAAGGCCCTCCTTTCTGAGCTCTAGAGAGCACTTCCGTATGCATGGCTCCGCCCGGAGGACGTCACCAAGTGTGGCTGACGCAATCCTGCTGGTCCATGGAGAAAACAAGTTCTTCCATTGTTCTTGGGATGATACCATCATTCCCTCTTTTCTGTGTTTCTTCATCATATTCACACAACTGCAACACAGGGCATCCTGTGTTCTGTGAACTAGTTTATCTTTCAGGGTATCTACTGCCTTTAACAATACTTTTTGTTTTCTTTTATAGGTTAGTGAAGGACGCCCCCTGGGATGAGGTCCCTCTTGCACACTCTCTGGTTGGTTTTGCTACTGCTTATGACTTTCTATACAACTTTCTTAGCAAGATTCAGCAGGAAAAATTTCTTGAGGTAATTGGCAATGCATCTGGATATATGTATGAAACATCGTTCAGGCGTGGATGGGGTTTCCAGTACCTGCACAACCATCAACCTACCAACTGCATTGCCCTGTTAACCGGAAGTCTGGTTCTAATGAATCAGGGTAAGTTGTAATATAAACTACCATCATTTCATGAAGAACTTGGTTAACTTTGGGGGGTAATTTTTAAACTCATTTCTAAAACTGTCCAGACAGACACCCTGTACATGCATAAGTTCAGTGTTCTCCCCAGGACCTTCTGAATGTGTTTGCCACCTGGCTGATCTTATGGACTGCCTGGCTAACTTAATCTGATGAAATGACATGGCAAAATAATGGACAGGAGTGGAAAAATGATGTAAGTGATTTTGCAATTAATTTTTTTTGTAAAAAAAACCCCCAAGTAACAGCATATGTAAATATAATATGAATGAAATTAGACACGTAAGTACAAAATTTAAAACTGGTCTGAAGACCTGGCTCTTTAATCAGGCCTTTGAATAGATCATTCTCTCTTTTTGCTCCTGACTCTGAAGCTAGATGCTGTACCCCCCACCCCACCCTACTTTTCTGCTGCAATTATCTGTTACAGCTTTTGTATTTTGGGCTTGATATTATGGGGGGGGGGGGGGGGTAAGAGCACGAGGTTACTTACCTGTAATAGGGGTTCTCCATGGACAGCCACATCTGGTGATGTCGTCAAACACAGCCAAGATGGAAGTACCCTTTATAGCTCAGAAGGGCTTTTGCCCTTCTGAACATGAGCCAACAGCCCCCACCCAGCAGGCCTGCCCCTAGCCAGCCAGCAAGTCACTAGCTGTTAGGAGGCAGGCGTGAGTGCCCAACAGCTGACCCCCTTCTAGGGGAGGTGGGTGGGAACGTGTGGCTGACTTATCCTGCTGTCCACAAAGAACCCCTGTTGCAGATAAGTAACCTCGCTTTTCTCCTAGGACAAGCAGGATTAATCAGCAACACTTGATGCTTCTCCAGCTGTGAAGCACTATGACAGAAGGGGGAAGACCGAAACTCTGGGCAGGCAAAGGAAGACATGTGCCAGGGTCTCAGAAGGAATGTTTATTGTGCATCAACAAAAACCATGCAGTAAGGTGCAACAACAAAAACCGTGCAGTGTAAAGTGGCACAGTGCAGAACAATGGTGCAAGATAAGATAACACAAGAATGGTTTGTGAAAAGGACTCAGTGTAACAATGTGCAAAAGTGCGTTAACAGTGAGGTCAGCAACGTAACATATGGCAACAGTTCAAATCAAGGAATGCGTGGCTTGCCACCAAGGTAGGCCTAAGGATCTGTCGCCTCCACTGTGGCCAGGACCGCCTGGCTGAAGAGATGTGACTCTGTGCTGCAAGGTTGAGGCAGTAATGTCTCTGGAATGTGTGGAAGGATGACCAGGTGGTGGCTTTGCAGATGTCGGCCACCGGTACAGAGTGCAGGGTGGCGATGGTGGCCACCAGCACCCTGAGTTGATGCGCATATACCCTTTGTGAGGCTTGAGCACCTGCCTGGTCAGGCAGTGAGCGATACAGGCAGAGATCCACAGGGAAAGAGCCTGCTTGGAGACTGGGCAGCCAGGTTTATTGGGGGTGGTCGGAGACGAAGAGTTGAGTCCCCCGCTGCAGGGGTGTCGTCCAGAGCAGGTAAATACGCAGGTCCCTGATGCAGTCCAGGATGTGGAGCATCTGTTCCCCCGGAGAAGAGTGGGACTGCAGATGAAAGCATGGAAGATTGATGGTCTGGTTGACATGGAAGGCAGATGCCACCTTGGGGACAAACTTGGGGTGTGTCCGGAGGGTGGCTCGGTCATGGGAGAGAAGCGTGTATGGAGAGTGTGCCACTAGTGCTTACATCTCGCTGATCTGTCGTGCAGATATGACCGCTATAAAGAATAGAGTTTTCCAGGAGGAGTACTTCAGATCTGCTGACTGAAAAAGTTCGAAAGGCGCCCGTGTGAGTTGGTCAAGGACCATATTGAGGTCCCAGTGAGGCACCGGTGCCCGGATGGGTGGGTAGAGGTTAGCCAGCCCCTTCATGAAGCAGGTAACTATGGGATGTATGGCTAGAGAGCTGTCACTGTTTCGGTCGTGAAAGACTGCAGTGGCAGAGAGGTATACCATATTGACTGATTTTAGGCCCATTCGAAAAGTGAGGTGAGGTAGTGGAGGACCTGCGCGACTGGGCAGGAGAATGGGTTCAGTTGTCAAGGTGAGCACCAGGCGTTGAAGCGATGCCATTTTAGGCTGTAAGACTTCCTGTTGAAGGGCACCTCGCTGCCAGAACCATTTGATGTACTTCGGAGGGCAATTTTAAGGGACGACAGCATTACCCTTTCAAGTTCCATGCTGTCAGGGCCAGGGTCTGGAGCTTGGGATGAAGGGTGTCTCCGCCATCCTGAGTGGTGAGATCTGTCTTCAGTGGAAGGTGTACTGGAGGCTCCTGAGCCAGGCAGCAGAGGTAGGGGAACCAAACCTGCCATGGCCAGTGGGGGGGGGGCAATGAAGATGCCCCTGGCTCTGTCTGAGATGATGCGCTGTATGATCAGTGAGATGAGGGGAGAGGGGGGCGAAGGCATACACTAGTGACCACTCCCCCCAAGACACGTCGAAGGCATCCGAGACAAAGCTGTGGTTGGAGGGGTATTTCGAGCAGAAGAGGTTGCACTTTGTGTTCCCTCTGTGGTGAACAGATCAATCTGCAATTGTCCCCGCTGATGGAAGAGGGCGTCCACAACCTGAGGGTTTAGGGTCCATTCGTGTGGGTTCAGCTGGTGGATGACCCTTTCTGCCAGCTCATTCTGTGTTCCTGAAAGGTAGGAGGTCTGCTGGAGGCAGTGCTTGGATAGGACAAAGATCCATAGGAGGAGGACCTCTCTGCAGAGGGAGCGGGGGCCCGTTCCCTCTTGTTTGTTGATGCAGAACATGGCTACCTGGTTGTCCGTCTGAATTAGGACTGTTTTCCGGAGATGAGGTCCTGGAAAACCCCAAGCATACCTTATTGCTCTGAGTTCCAGCAGGTTGATGTGGAACAATAGCTCCTTCGTAGACCAGGCTCCCTCATTGCGGAAGTGCAGGCATTGAGCTCCCCATCCCACTGGGAAGGCGTCAGTGGTGATGACCAACTGGTGGTTGGGCTGCTGGAGGAGCCTGCTGTGCATCAGGTTCTCTTCACAGGCCCACTAGTACAGAAAGTTGGTTACTGCCCTGTCCAGGGGGATAGACATGGACAGGGGCTGCAAGTGTTAGTTCCAGTGAGTGTGCAGGTGCCACTGCAAGTGGTGCATGTGTAGCTTTGCCAGGGGCAGCACCTATGTGAATGCCGCCATGTGATGAAATGCTTTGAATAAGATAGATGATGATGTTCCTCCGGGTTTGTGGAAGGAATGCCTTGGATGTGGTAGTGTCTGTCCGCTCTGACGAATTCCAGCCATTGCGTGCGTCACAGATTGGACTTCTGAAGGTTCACTAGGAAACCCAGGGATAACAAAAGTTGGATGGTTAGCTGGACAGCTGTTAGGGTTTCCTGTGAAGATGGACCAGAGATCAGCCAGACATTGAGGTAGGGAAATATACATATATCTTGTTTGCGGAGGTGGGCTGCCGCAACAGAAATGCACTTGGTGAGCACTCACAGTGCGGGGGAGAGGCCAAAGGGGAGAACCCTGGACTGGTAGTGGTTCCTCATGGCTTGGAAGCACAGATATTTTCAGTGTGCAACATGTATGGGGATATGCGTGTCCACATCCTGCAAGTCCATGGGGGCTAGCCACTCACCTGGCTGGATGAGTGGCAGGATGGACTTGAGGGAGTACATCCTGAATGTCTCCCAGTGCCAGCTTGTGAGGATTTCTGATGCTTTTTCTCCTGTTGACAAGGCTTTGAATGATAGGAGGCCTGGTAGGCCTGTTTATATTATGGTGGCTGCCACTTGCGGTATGAGCTGTAAGAGTTATGACGATTGGAAGAATAAGGCTTTTGGTGGTAGGCGGCCTTGCGGTTGGAGGAGGCTTATTCCAGGCCATCCTCTGCGAGAGTCTGCAGTGTGGCACAGTGGTCTTTCATATCACCGACTGTGTCTTTAACTTTATCTCCTAAAAGCATTTCACTCACGCAGGGGGCGTCTAGGATGCAGTCATATGCATCTTCCTGGAGACCAGACGCTCGCAGTCAGTCTAGACGGCAGGCAGAGATAGCGGTTCCTGCAGTACGTGTAGCCGTGTCGAAGGCTGCCCAGACTTGGTGTTTCATACATCCTCAAGATCCGTGAGGAGTGTCATGGCGGAAGTCTGTGCTTCTGGACTGAGTGCTCAGATGGCGGCTTTAAGGTTCCCCAGGAGGACATCTTGATACAGTAAGAACATAAGATATGCCATACTGGGTTAAACCAAGTTTCATCAAGCCCAGTATCCTGTTTTCAATAGTAGCCAATCTAGGTCACAAGTACCTAGCAGTTTCCCCAGAAGACACAGGTTCCACAATGCTTGTATGGGGACAAGAGGTGGATTTCCCGGGTCCCCTTTAATAATGGTTTATGGACCTTTCCTCCAGGAACTTGTTCAAACCTTTTTTAAACCCAGCTACACTAACAGCTTTTATTACATCTTCCGATAACAAATTCCAGAGTTTAATTACATGTTGAGTGAAAAAATATTTTCTTATCTCCAGGAACAAGCAGGAATGTCATCACATATGGGAATCGTCGGTACCGACAGAGCCTGCGCGGGAACACTCCCCAGCGTCCAATTAGAAAGCTTTTGGGAGTATCCCACAGCGCCTGCATGCTGCCTTCCCGCCTTTCCCAACTGCCTCTCTCCAGTTCTTTGTTTTCCACGGAGCCAGCAGGTCGTCGTTCCTGTCACCGCAGAAAATTCTTCCTTATTACTTTCTTTTTTTGTGGTCGCATCAGCCTTCCTCGACGCTTTACCGGTACCGCCGGTTTTTCTTTCTTTATTTCTGTTCTTTTTAAAAAAAAAAATATATATATATATACTTAGTATTTTTTTCCATTTTTCCCAGGTGCACGCGCCATTTTGGGCCTTAGGCCCAAAAGTTTTCCTACAATGGAGAAACCTGCTTCATGTTTCAAAAAGTGCACCAAGTGTGGCGGTACCATCTCCATCACCGACACCCTTGAATGGTGTCTGAAATATTTAGGTCCTGACCACTCCATCACGGTGCTGTGTCATGATGTCTAAAAGAGGTCGGCAGAACTGAGCTGCTAAGCTCAGTACCCTGTTTCCCTCTGATGCAGCTTCGGTGGCATCAATGTCTTCTAGGGCTTCCTCTTCCTCCTGTGGATCTCAGGTAACTAAACATAAGTCCAGCCGGTCCTCAAAGGGTAGATCTCCTCCTAAGCACTGAGATGCCTCTGGCGTTGCCCTTGAGGATTCTGCACCAGCAAAATTGCCCCGGCGGGAGGCTTCGGCTTCCATAGCATTATCGGGGCTCCAGGATGTTCTCGAGGCCTCGACCTCGGAAGAACTACTGGTGCCATGCTCTGGGGTACCAGCTGTCTTCTCCGGTACCGACATCCAAGCATCGGCAGCATCGATAGACCAGAGGTTCCTGGCGATTGAACGCAGTCTGGCGGCGGCTCTTGGGGCATCGACACCCTCGGAACCGCGTCAGACAGTTCAGCCGGTACCGGCACCGACTCTGGCACCGATATCGGTACCGGTACCGATAGCATCAATATCGGTGTCCGCAATGCCGGCACCCAGTCACCCGATGCCCTCCGGTACCGACTTCGGTCGGTACGGGTATCGGGCTCTACAAGAGCATCCGGACAGAAGGTACTTCGAGTCCTCAGAGGAATCTGAGGATTCCGATAGTTCTTTCGATACCAGAGCACTTCTTCCAGAGGAACCCTCCTCCCCTAAACGCAGGATGTCTCCTCCAGAGGATATCTCCTTCTAGGATTTCATGAGGGAGGTGGCTCGGGGTCTCTCCATTACTCTGGCTCCTGAAACAGACCCCAGAGCAAAGGAGCTGGGAATTTTACAATATCCCAAAGCTCCTAAGGAGGCAGCTACTTTGCCCATCCATGAGATCTTGCATGATCTCATGCTCAGAATGTGGGAGACCCCTCTTACCACCTCTCCTCATTCTCGTAGACTTGACACTATGTATCGAGTCCCTCCTTGTCCTGGTTTCCAAAAAACTCAGCTCCCTCACCACTGTATTGTAGTGGAGTCAGCTATGAGAAGGATCAGGAGTGCAAAGAAGCATGCCTCTAATCCCCCAGGACGTGAGTGCAGAACTTTGGATGCTTTTGGACGTCGTACTTTCCAAGCTTCCATGCTTTCTTCCAGGATCAGTTCCTATATTTTATATATGGGAATGTTCCTGAAGGAAATCACAGGAGATTTAGAGGTTTTGAGTCCTCTTCTCCCTGAGGATAGGAGACAGGATTTTCTCACATTGGTCAAATATGCCCAGGATGTTTCCAAATTTGTCAACCGTGCAGCTTTTGACTGTTTTGTGTGCATAAGAAGAACCTCTGCCATTGCCATAGGTGCACGTAGAATTGCCTGGCTCCAGGCATCTGATTTGGAGCTATGGGTACAAGACAAATTGGGCAATATTCCTTGTACTGGTGAGAACCTGTTTGGCTTTTTCCTGCCAATCTTTGCCGTTGAGTTGGATGCTGACAACTCCAACTTGGACAGATTATCCAAGGGCACAGCTGATCCTGCAAGAAAGAAATCTTTCAAAAAAACATTCTTTTTCCAAAAAGAAAAGGTTTTATCCTGCTTATTCCCAGCAGGGACGCTCTGCAGGTCAACCTGTCCGGAAGGATCAGCAACCATCCAAGCAAAGAAAAGCAGAGACTGCTAAGCCTCAACCGCCTCAGCAGTCTCAGCCTCCACAAGGCCTTTGACTTGCATCTAGAGAACTTAGCCTTCCTGGCTCTAAATGGACCAGAGCCTTCCGCCATTCTAGGAAGGCTATGTCACGTTGCCCCTAGATGGGGGCAGATAACAGCAGAGCATTGGACACTCTCCATCATAAGAGGGGTACAAGCTTCATTTCTTGAGCATGCCCCCTCCTACAATAGTAAAACAGTTCAATTCTCAGACCTCTTTCATCAGCCTGTTAGATCAAGAGGTCACCATGCTTCTTGCCCAAGGGGCAATAGAAGAAGTACCCATTCTTCAGCAGGGTACAGGGTTTTACTCACCCTATTTTCTTATCCCAAAGAAAACAGGAGGTCACAGACCTATTTTAGACCTCAGAGAATTGAACAAATTCCTGTTCAAGGAGAAATTCAAAATGGTTTCTCTAGGAACTCTGCTGCCATACCTTCAGAGTCAGGATTGGCTATGTTCTCTAGATCTCAAGGATGCATACACTCATGTTCTCATCCATCCATCTCACAGAAAGTTCCTTCGGCTCCTTTTTCAAGGGAAGCACTACCAATACAGGGTGCTCCCGTTTGACTTGGCCTCAGCTCCAAGGGTATTCACGAAATGCATGGCTGTAGTAGCAGCATTTCTCCGCACTCTAGGAATATTCGTCTTCCCCTACTTAGACGATTGGCTCATTCGAGTCCCATCAGAGTCAGAGGCCAGGATAGCTCTATCTTGCAAAATGCGTATCCTTCAGTATTTGGGTCTAGTCATAAACATCCCAAAATCCAGCCTAACTCCCACGCAGTCTCTAGAGTTTAGGAGCTGTGTTGGATACCAGAAAGGCAAGGGCCTACCTCCCTCAGAGCCGTTGCCTTCACATGGTGCAGTTATCTTCTCAAGCAGTGCTAAAGTCCCATCTCACTGCCTGAGAAGTGTTAACTAATAGGCCACATGGCCTCTACTGTGCATGTGGTTCCTTATGCTCGCCTCCATATGAGAGCAGCCCAGTGGACTTTATCCACCCAGTGGACCCAGGCATCAGGGTGCCTGTCAGACAAAATTGTAAACACAAATCGCCTTATTTTGTCCCTTCAATGGTGGCAGTCCACTCAAAACCTGTTGCTGGGGTCTCCGTTCCAACAACCCTTACCCCAAGCAACTCTCACAACAGATGCTTCTCCATTGGGTTGGGGAGCTCATCTACAAGACCTCTCCACCCAAGGCACTTAGACTCCACAGGAGACTCATCTACATATCAATCTCTTAGAACTCAGAGCAGTTTTTCTTGCTCTTCGAGTGTTCCATTCCCTGCTCAGCTGCAAGACAGTCCTTATTCACACGGACAACCAGGTAGCCATGTTCTATGTGAACAAGCAGGGAGGAACAGGCTTTCTGTCACTCTGCAACGAAGCTTTGCGACTATGGGCCCTCGCCAGAGAGCATCAGATTCATCTCCTGGCAGTATATCTTCCAGGCATACAAAACTCTTGGGCGGACAGACTCAGTCGAGTTCTGCTTCCACACGAATGGTCTCTACATGTGGACCAGGTGGCCAAGATTTTTCAAATTTTGGGAACCCCGGACATAGACCTCTTTGCAAGTCCGTTGAATGCCAAACTTCCCCGGTTCTGTTCCAGAATTCTGGTTCAGGGATCTCAGGCCAAGGATGCTTTCCTCCTTCACTGGGGCCAAGACTTCCTTTATGCCTTTTCACCCATTCCCCTAATTCCCAAAACCATGTTCAAGCTTCAGAGAGACAGAGGCCGTATGATTCTCATAGCTCCACATTGGCCTCGGCAAGTGTGGTACCCTCTGCTTCTACATCTCTCAAGCTCCCTCTCTGGAGTTAGGGTCTGCTCCAGATCTCCTATCTCAGGAGGACGGAATGTTATGGCATCCCATTCCCCAGTCTTTCCATCTCAGGGCTTGGTTGCTGAAGGCCTAGATCTCCATGATCTTAACCTCCTTCAGCAAGTGAAGGATATTCTTCTTGCTTCCAGGAAACCTTCCACAAGACGCTCTTATGCTTTCAAGTGGAAAAGGTTTACCATATGGTGTTCGCAAAAGGGTCTTAACCCCCTTGCGATACCTCTGAAATCTTTACTGGAGTATCTCCTTCATTTATCCAATGCAGGACTTAAGGCTAACTCAGAGTCCATATGAGTGCTATTGCAGCTTCCTTCAGGCCTCTAAATGGACAACCTATCTCCTCTCATCCTCTTATAGCAAGATTTATGAGAGGCCTTCTTCTAACTAAGCCTTCCATTAGGCCACCGCCAGTGGCATGGGACTTAAACGTGGTTCTTGGGCAGCTCATGAAGCCGCCTTTCAAACCCTTAGCTACTACCTCATTGAAATTCTTTTCTTGGAAGGTTATCTTTCTCATTGCATTCACATCATCATGTCGCATTAGTGAGTTGCAAGCACTAGTAGCTGATCCACCTTATACAAGATTCCATCGTGACAAGGTAGTCCTTAGGACTCATCCACACTTTATGCCAAAGGTGGTCTCGCCTTTTCATCTAAACCAAGCGGTCTACCTACCTGTGTTCTTTCCAAGGCCTCATGCATCAAATGCAGAAAGGAATCTTTATACCTTGGACTGTAAAAGCTTTAGCTTTTTACTTACAAAACACAGCAACATAGAAAGTCCTCTCAACTTTTTGTTGCTTTTGATCCTTCTCATTTGGGACTTCCAGTCTCCAAGAGAACACTGTCTAACTGGATTGCCCAGTGTATTGCCTTCGCCTATCAGAGCAAGAATCTTCCTCTGGAGGGCCATGTCACAGCTGACAATGTGAGAGCCATGGCAACGTCAATGGCTCATCTGCACTCTGTGTCTATTGACGACATCTGTCGAGCAGCCACCTGGGCCTCAGTTCATACCTTCACAACCCATTACTGCTTGGACAAGGACCCCCGCCGGGATGCCTTGTTTGGTCAGGCTGTTCTCCAACACCTGTTCCATACCTTATCAACTCCTACCCATCATATATTCTTTGCTGCCTTTTCTGTTTGCTTGCTGCATTTACCTGTTTGTCTTGTTTTCCCAGTCCTCCCCTCTGTACGCAGGCTCACAGTCATCTGCCTGCCAGTTGGTTCCGCCCATCCCGGAAGTGCCGCGGCCGCGTTCACGCGGCCGCGCTCAACGAGGTACGCTGCACCTCCAGCATAAAGCCCCAGCGCCTGCGCTGACACAGTGCTATATTCTTTGCTGCCTTTTCTGTTTGCTTGCTGCATTTACCTGTTTGTCTTGTTTTCCCAGTCCTCCCCTCTGTACGCAGGCTCACAGTCATCTGCCTGCCAGTTGGTTCCGCCCATCCCAGAAGTGCCGCGGCCGCGTTCACGCGGCCGCGCTCAACGAGGTACGCTGCACCTCCAGCATAAAGCCCCAGCGCCTGCGGCGCTCGTCGCCGCGGCGCGCGACGGGGGCGCGCACCGAAGGAGCGCACCTAAGGAGCACACCGTGCTCCTTAGGGGCGCTCCTTGGGGCCGCTCCGGCCGCGGTGACCGCGTCGCTGTTCGTTCTTGCTTCCACTTGGTGTTTCTTCTCCTTCTCGCCCTCCAGTTTCCTCCGAACGACGAACCTCCAGATCCAGTTTGCTCACCTTCTAGTGTCGTTCCTGCTCCGTCTCTAACAGGTGCGTGGTCTCCTCACTCCAATCATCTTGCACCACCCATCCCAGATCCTATGGCCGCTATTCCTGTGGCCTGGGGCAGACGGCCGGGCAGATTGTTTAGTACTCGTACTCGCTGCATCTCCAATCTTCGCCTTATTCCTTCCTCTCCCTCGGCACCCTCTTTTTCTCCTGACCCGGGTAATCTTTCATCTTCCCCTCTTTCTATCGGTCTTCTAAACTGTCGCTCCCTGCGTAACAAGTCCCTCCTTGTCCAGGATCTCGTCATCTGCTCTTCTCTTAAACTTACCCTCCTCACTGAGACTTGGCTCAGGGACGGAGAGGAAGCTCTACTCGCTCGATGTCTTCCTCCTGGATACTCTGCAGTGTCTCTTCCCCGTAGTGGACGATCGGGTGGGGGTGTAGCTGCCTTACTTCACCCCACCATTTCTTTCACACAAATCTCCTCCCCTCTGTTGCATTACCCCGAGTCTCTTCTCCTCCTTCTCCATACCTCACCGCCTGTCCATGTGCTTCTTATGTATTCCCCACCTGCCCTTCGCTCTGAGCTTTGGGACGCTCTACTTCTAACCCTTACTGACATCTCCTTAGCTTTCCCCCACATTCTCATAGCAGGGGATTTTAATATCCATGTAGACTCTCCTTCCTCCCCCCGTGAACACTCTTTTCTTTCCCTTCTTAACGACCTATCCCTTGTTCAACATGTCTCCATTCCCACCCACCAGGCAGGTCATACTCTCGACCTTCTTTTAACATCATCCTCTTCCTCCCTCACACTTTCTAGTATCAGCTCCACTTGTCTTCCATGGTCGGACCATGTTTGCCTCACCTTTTCCTGCTCTTGGTCCGGAGTTCTTCCTGTCGCTTCCTCCCCTCCGCAATCCTCTTCTCCCTCCATCCATCACACTCGGCCCCTTACCTCCCTCACCCTTACACAATTTCCTCCAGCAGCTGAGATTTTTCCTTCAGACTTCCCCCTCTTGTCACCCAACTCCCAGGCTGCCCTTTGGTCTTCCACTCTTTCTTCCACCCTTGATAAGATTGCCCCTCTGCGTCCCCGTCCCACCCGTCGCCGTCCATCATACCCTTGGTACCATAGTGGTCTACGGCTGCTCCGTTCCCAACTCCGAAGAGCGGAGCGGCTGTGGCGTAAGGCCCCCTCTCCTACTTCTCTAGCAGTCTTCAACTCTCACCACTCTTACTATCGGTCACAGGTCCATTCTGCTAAGCGCTCCTTTTTCTCTAATGCTATCACCACTGCTCCAAACCAGACTCGGCACTTGTATTCTACTTTTCAATCTCTCATATCCCTACACACTTCCATGTCAATCCCTTCATCTTCCCCAGCCCCCCCCCCCTCGCAACTAGCCTCTTTTTTTACTAATAAGGTCAAATCTCTGAGAGCATCTTTACCGTCCTGTCCTGACCCTCTCACCTCCCCTCCTCCTGTTCCCTCCCCCCCACCCATCTCACAACTTTCTCACTCTTGGGCTTCCTTTGAACCTATTTCCACTCCTGAGCTCCATCATCTTATCTCTTCTTCAAAAAAAACTTTCTGTGCTCTAGACCCCATCCCCTCGTCTTGGCTTCTCACACCCTCCCTGGGTCTCCTTCCTTACATTCTAGTAATATTTAATTCTAGCCTGTCCACTGGGATTTTCCCGAATTCTTGGAAGCACGCTCTCATACGTCCTATTCTAAAAAATCCATCACTTGATCCCTTGGTCCCTGCCCACTTCCGTCCTGTCTCTAATCTTCCTTTCCTATCTAAACTGCTTGAGAAATTCGTTTTTGCTCAACTCTCCCATCACCTTGATTCTATTAATTTCCTTCACCCCCGTCAGTCTGGTTTTCGTCAAGGTCACAGCGTCGAAACTGTTCTTTTGGCTTTCACAAATGCTCTACACACTGCACACGACCGTGGTGATATATCGGTGGCGGTTGCTCTTGATCTTTCTGCAGCTTTTGATCTGGTTGACCACTCTCTTCTTCTTCAACGTTTGCGGGATGCGGGCCTTTGTAGCACTGTTCACCACTGGTTCCACTCTTTCCTCTCTTCTAGATCTTGTGCAGTCCTCTCATCTTCAGCTTCCATCCCCCCCTCTGAACCACATCACCTTTCTTGTGGGGTCCCTCAGGGATCTGTCCTTGCCCCACTTCTTTTCAACCTTTTCCTCGCCCCTCTTGCCTCCCTGATCCAACAGTTTGGTCTGTCTGCTTTTCTTTACGCCGACGATATCCTCCTGTTACATCACACCTCGCCCACTTGTCCCGATCTCACCATTCTCGACTCCTGTCTCTCAGCTGTGTCACAATGGTTAACTCTTAACTGTCTCCACCTAAATCTTACTAAGACTCTCGCTATTTGGTTCTCCCACAACAGCCCTCCTCCCACAATGGCTCCTTCCTTTTCTGGTGCTCCCGTCCCTCTCGTCTCCACATTCCGCTATCTGGGTGTATATTTCGACTCTGATCTATCTTTTCGTTCGCATATTTCTCACATCACTAAAACCTCTTTCTTCTCCCTTCGTCAAATTCGCTCTATTCGTCCCTTCCTCTCCCCCTCTGCCCTCACTACTCTGGTTCTATCTCTGGTTATGTCTCGTGTGGATTTTTCTAACTCCCTATTTATCGGTCTTCCTAAATACCAACTCTCTCGTCTTCAACGTATTCAAAACACTGCGGCACGCCTCCTCACCCACTCATCACCTCGGGACCATATCACTCCCCTTCTTTTTCGTCTCCACTGGATGCCTGTCCCCTTTCGTGCCATCTTTAAACTTCTCATCCTGGTACATAAAGCATTTCACACTAGCACTCCACAGTATCTCACGGATCTCATTTACTTTCACTCCCCCAGGCACACCCCTCGATCCTTTCATCTTAACCGCCTTACCTTGCCTTCCCCTTCCCGTGCTCACCTGCAATCCACACGCTCCTCCGCCTTCTTTTTTGCTGGACCCGCTGCTTGGAATGCCCTCCCCCCTCCCCTCCGTTTGGAACCACACTTCAACATATTCAAAAAGAACCTGAAGACCCACCTGTTTTCCCTAGCGTTTGATGTTCCTTCCCCTTTCGTGTAACCTCCTTCCTCCTCTCCCCTCCCCCTATTATCTTCTCCCTATGTCTCGTCTTACTTTTACTATCTCTGTCCTTTTGAAGAATTGTACATTTCCTTTCTTTTTAATTGGCCATTGGCCTCCTTTTACGAATTATTTTAATTGTGCACCGCCTTGACTGTATATGAAAGGCGGTTTTTTATCAAATGCAATAAAACATAAAACATAAAACATCATCCCTGGTAGGATGCCAGAGATCCATGGGGGGAAGTGGAGCCCTTATCAGGGACGCACAACTTCTCGGGTCTCTCCCTGGCATCTAAAGCTAGGGAGTCCCCATATGTGATGATTACATTCCTGCTTGTTCCTGGAGATAGTATAGTTACTCATATGTAACAGGTGATCTCCGGGAACAGAAGGAATTTAGTCATCACAACCCACCCATCTCCCCTAGGAGTTGTATCTCTCTTTCTCTATCTCTTTCCCTTTCCCTCTCTCTCTCTTTGTCTCAGCTTTAAAACTCAACTGGAGAGAGGCAGTTGGGAAAGGTGGGAAGGCAGCACGCAGGCGCTGTGGGATGCTCCCAAAAGCTTTCTAATTGGATGCTGGGGAGCGTTCCCGCGCAGGCTCCGTCGGTACCGACGATACCCATATGTGAGGACTAAATTCCTGCTGTTCCCGGAGATCACCTATTACAGGTGAGTAACTATGCTATCTCCAGGAACAAGCAGGAATGAGTCTTCACATATGGGTACGTCAGTACCGACGGAGTCTGCGCGGGAACGCTTCCCAGCGTCCAATCAAGAGCTTTTGGAAGCATCCCAGCACGCCTGCGTGCTGCCTTCCCGCCTTTCCCAACTGCCTCTCCTCAGTTTTCATTTTTCCGCGGAGCCCGCAGGACGTCCTCCTGTCAACGCAGAAAATTCTTGTTCTTATTTCTTAGTTTTCTTGTGGTCGCGGCTGTCTTCCCGACGCCACCGGTACCGCCGGTGTTTTCTTTTCTTTTCTTGTAAAATCTTCCTTTTCCACGGGATATTTTTTCTTCATAGTGTCCCACGGTCTCTTAGGCCTTTTAGGCCTCTTCTTTTTCCTTCATGGAACCGCCAGACACTTTCTCCAAGAAATGTTCAGACTGTGGCGGTACAACTTTATTTTTAGACCCTCGAAGTCGGTGTCTAACCTGCTTGGGTCCTGACAACAGTTTGGTGAGAAGACGTCTTCAACATCGAGGTTTCCTTGATACACGGTTGCCCTACAACTTCGGGGCACCGTCCCCTTCTTCTTCCACACAGGATCAGGTAACCCATAAACAGTCTGTTAAGACTAGCCAGTCCTCGAGTGGTAGGTCTCATGCACAGCATGTAGACGGCTCTGGCCTTGCCCTCAACGGCCCACTGGCTTCAAAACCCCGGCGGGAGTCTTCGGTCTCCAAAGCGTATAAGGGGTTTCAGGTTGTTCCTGGGGTTCACCCCCCACAGAACATACCTAAGCCGTGTACGGATTGGCATCCGCTTCGAGCGGTACCGATACCCCGGCATCGGCACTGGTGTTGGATGAAACACTCCTCACCAGGGATCGTCATCTGGCGTCCTCGGTGCCTTCGGGACCGGTGGATACTCCCCAGATTGACTTTCCATTATCGGTACCAACACCGATACTACCACCGATGTCGGTACCCTCCAGACGTGCATCGATAGCCTCGCTTCCTTCGATGCCGAGTCTGGAATCGATCTCCATTCTGGAGGACTGGGTACCGACTCGCCTTGGTACCGTCTCGCGGCGGTACCGAAGGCTCGGTTCCGATGACTCAGATCCGCAACTCTCGGTTCCCCCGAGGCCGATGGAGTTGCCACTGGTTGACCTTCATTCACCGGTATCAGACACGGTACTGAAGTCGGTACCGATGTCCTCATTACCCTTACGATCGGTGCCTTCCATGCTTCGCTTATCAGGCTCTCTGCCCTCGATGCCGAGTTTGGAATCAATCTCTAGTCTAGAAGACTGGGTACCAATAAGTTTTGGTACCGACACAGATCGCTACCAGTGCTTCGGTACCGAGGATAGTAGCCGGAGGTTTTCGGTTACCTCGGTACCGGTTGAACTGTCACCGATGACTGCTCCGATGTCTTTGTCGGGCTCGACTCCGACATCGGTACCGGTATTGCCATCGGTACCAGTATCCACAGTAGCATCGTGGCCAACTCCTGCCATGCTTTTTTCAACAGGATCGCTCCATTCTATACCAAGCTTGGAGTCGATACCTGGCATGCACAATGTGGTAAGGACGGTTGCTGCTCCTGACAGCCAGTACCAGCAACCATCCCTTAAGCATTCCACACTGCACTCTGCAGGATCTTCTATTCCTATATATTTGGATAACTCTGTGGGTGCTCAGGCTAGTTCTTTAGATCTAACCTGTCCAAGAGAGATTCCTGTTTGGGATCCCTCTTTTCAGAGTTTCCTCCTGGATATAGCAAGATCCCTTGCCATTCCTATTCCAGGACATGATCCTGCACAAGGCTCTGTTTCTACCAAAGCAAAGGACAACATAATGCTTCCTTTGCATCATTCCTTGCAGGATCTCCTTCTAGGAATGTGGGAAACACCTTTTAGGGTACCCCCACCTCCCAGGGCAACTGATCTCTTATATCAGGTGCTCCCCTCTCCAGGGTTTCAAAAGACTCAACTTCCTCATCATTCCATAGTAGTGGAATCAGCAGTGAGGCGGGTAAAGAGTAAGAAAAAGCACTCTTCTTATCCGCCAGGTCGTGAGTCTAAGACACTAGATGCCTTTGGACGTCAAACCTTCCAGACATCTATGCTTTCTGCAAGAATTCTCTGATATTTTTTATATGAGTCTTTCTCTTGAGGACGTCACAAAGCAATTACATTTTTTGACTCCTTTCCTTCCAGATTCCAGGAGTACAGACTATTCTTCACTGCTTAAGCATATCCAGAATATCTCTTGGTTTCTTTCTCGTGCTTCCCTAGACTCTTTTGAGTCTGTTAGCAGGACTTCTGCTATAGCTGACTGACCTTTTCAATGCCTCGTTGGAGTCGGGAGTGGTGCCAAAGGACTGGAGAGAGACTCATGTGGTGCCTTTACACAAAAGCGGAAGTAAGGATGTGGTTGAAAACTACAGGCCGGTTAGTTTAACTTCGGTGGTGAGTAAATTAATGGAAACGCTGTTGAAAGAGAAAATAGTGAGGTTTCTGGAGTCCAGCGGATTACAGGATCCGAGGCAGCATGGATTCACCAGAGGCAGGTCTTGTCAGACAAATCTGATTGATTTCTTTGACTGGGTGACCAGGGAGTTGGACCGAGGGAGAGCTCTAGATGTGGTGTATTTAGATTTCAGTAAAGCCTTTGACACTGTTCCTCACAGGCGACTTATAAACAAACTGAGCACCCTAGGGATGGACCCTAAAGTTACTGCTTGGGTTAGAAATTGGTTGGGTGGGAGGCGACAAAGAGTACAAGTAAATGGAGCTCACTCTGAGGAGAAGGATGTTACCAGTGGTGTGCCCCAGGGATCTGTCCTTGGTCCGATTCTTTTTAACATCTTTGTTAGTGATATAGCGGAAGGGCTGTCTGGTAAGGTTTGCCTCTTTGCGGATGATACCAAAATCTGCAATAAAGTAGACACCCAGGAAGGTGTAGATAACATGAGGAGGGATCTAGCTAAGCTTGAAGAATGGTCTAGAATTTGGCAGCTGGGATTTAATGTTAAAAAATGTAAGGTCATGCATTTGGGCTGCAGCAATCCAAGGGAGCAATACAGCATAGGAGGTGAAGTACTTTTGTCCACTAAAGAAGAGCGGGACCTAGGCGTAGTTGTGTCCGATGATCTTAAAGTAGCTAAACAGGTAGAAAAGGCGACGGCAAAAGCTAGAAGGATGCTTGGGTGCATACGGAGAGGAATGGCTAGCAGAAAAAAGGAGGTGATAATGCCTCTGTATAAGTCTTTGGTGCGACCTCATTTGGAGTATGGTGTGCAATTCTGGAGACCGCACCTTCAAAAGGATGTGAACAGGATGGAGTCGGTGCAGAGGGTGGCTACTAAGATGATTAGTAGTCTTCATTATAAAGCATATGAGGACAGACTTAAGGATCTTAATATGTACACCTTAGAGGAAAGGCGGGATAGAGGTGATATGATTGAGATGTTTAAATACCTCCGTGGCATAAATGTTCAGGGAGAGAGCCTCTTTCAATTGAAAGCAAGTTCTGCGACGAGGGGACATGGGATGAGGGTGAAGGGAGATAGATTCAGGAGTGATATGCGGAAATATTTCTTTACGGAAAGAGTAGTGGATCCGTGGAATAGTCTCCCAGTGGAGGTGGTAGAGATGAGGACAGTAAGTGAATTCAAAAAAGCATGGGACCAACACAGAGGATCTCTAAAGGTAAAAAGTGGACTGTTGTAGTTGTTGTTATGGAAGGACAGACTAGATGGGCCTTGTGGTCTTTTTCTGTCATCATGTTTCTATGTTTCTATCAATGCAATAAAATGGGGAGATAAGACATTTTCAGATAGCTATAGGGGCACGACGTAGAGCCTGGCTCCAAGCTTCAGACTTGGACAAATGGGCACAACAACAGCTGGGACATACTCCTTGCACTGGAGAAAATCTTTTCAACAAGGAGTCTTTACGTCAGGTTACTCAGTTATCCACTGATTTACCTGTTCCTAAGGGTTGTTCCACACCTTCTTCTGTCCCAGTAGGTAGGAAATGTCCTACCAAACTTTCTTCCCACAGGAGAAGAAGGTTTTATTCATCACTTGCCCATCATACAGATGTTCCCCAACAGGGGAGGCATCGTCCTGGTCTGAAGAATCCAACCTCTCACCAGGCTCAGCAAACCCAGCACCTGCAGGGTTTCTGATCAATCATCAGATGCTTATGACTCTTGGGGTTAGAATCTACAGTTGCTTCTTCTCAATAGAGGCAATCCACTGCTTCATTCTAACCCCTACACATGGATCTCTTTCCAAAAGACATCCATTTTTTCCATATTCCTATGAGCTGTCAGGATGTTCATGCCTATAGGTCACAGGTTTCTCCTCTTTTCCTGCTAGGGAAAGAGGTCTGACCACTATCAAATGATAGTTCCTGTGCCAGCATGTATTTTTCCTTTCTATAGACTTACTACTTGGTAAGTCTTCTTCAGCTCCATCCACTCTAAGAGCGGAATTACTTGCTGGGGGTTTTTTTCTTCAGCCTCTCTAGTTTTTCTCGCTTTCCAGTGCGGAGTTTTCCTCGCTGAGTTACCTCCCCTATTTCAGTTTTACTTTGAGGCAGCTTATCAGACATGTCCAGAGTTTTCTACTCCTGTTCTGTCTGTTCTTTCTGTTTTTCAACAGTAAGATTATTTCTGCTGTCTTGCTAGCAGCTGCCTATGTAGGAGCCTTAATGTTTGGTCCACTGGTTCTTGTCCACAAACAACCAGATTTGTCCTCCACTAACACTCTGTCTAGTCTTAGTAGTGGCTCCAAGTCAGTGCTTTCATCTATCTTGAAGATTATCTCACTACAAGCTTTCTGGATTGGTCTTCTATTTCTGCCATCTGCATTCCCCTGGGTTTGGCAGCATAGCTGGCACAGATACTGGCTCTCCTACAGCCAGTTCTATCTCCTCATTCTCCTGCATCATGCTCTCTGCAATTCTACAGAGAAGCTTTCCACTATGGGCCCTTGCTAGAGAGCATGGGTTTTTTTTCTCCAACAGCTATCCTAGATGGTTGGAAAAGGCTTTTTAGTCATGTCTCCCTGACTAGAAGGTTCTCCCTTCTTTTACTATCTCCTTTTGATATAAAGGACATAGGCCTTCTCTTACGTGAAGGCTTAAGGAGTTGCCAATTCCCTGCTTTGGTCCATAGCATTCCCAATCGGGGATATGCTCTTTCTCCTTGCAGCTCGTCCTCATGGTAAGAACGCATGATACTTTTTGCCCTTAGGCAGGTCAACATGGTATCTCATCTCTATGTGTCTTCTGTCTACTTACCATGCTAGAGTCCTGGAAGACTCGGGACTTGCTGACTGCAGATTGATATTATCCTCTGTTTTTCATGTATCCATCCTGGTTATTTCACTAGCTAGCATCCTTGCAGTTCATAACCAGGGGGAATAGATTCTCTATATATCTTCTCAAGTAGGTTCTACCTCCTTGTTATTAGATGAATCTTTCCTCTCCACATATCCTATGTGAATACCGTGCTGAAGGCATTTTTCTGTCTATTTAATTGCAGACACCCATTTTTAGGCCTACATATTCATATTCATATTTATCTTTTGTGTGTATTTTATGCCCCTCCATATCTCTCTATAGATATATTCTTATATGTCTATCTATATATCTATATGTATATATAGATATATATGTATCTGTCGAGATATTTCATTATAGATAGTGTCACAGAGCAGACTCTCTAGAGCCCCCTGTGGAGCTAAAAAACACTACTCCTCAAGTAAACAGTGACGTGTGGAGAGAGCACATGACACAAGGGTATCAGAAGGAGTATAAGGGAGTGAGGTCACAAGCCTGGAATTATCACCCAGCCAGTAGGGAGGCAAGGAAGGTCCCACCTGACCCCAATAGGCTAGGGTGTGGTGCAGCTGGGGATTACGTAAATAATCAGCACAGCTCACAGGTGAGAGAAGCAGAGAGAGCTGAGGAACCTGAGAGACGAAGGAGATTAAGAGAATCAAAGCAACCAAGAGAGTTGAAAGACCCAAGGAAAAAGGATATTCCCAGGCAGAGGAGATATCCAGAGTGGGAAGGACACAGACATCCCAGGTCTCTACAGCAAGGCAGAAGGCACTGGCTGAATGAAAGTCTGAGTGAGTCTGATGAACAATTAAGTGAAAGAGATGAGCAACTGAATTCAGACAGGGACAGTGTATGCAGCAGCCTTGATAGAAGCTATGCCCTAAGACACAAGTTACAAGCTAGGAAAAGCTATTCTGAGCCAGAGAGGAGAAATGCTAAGCTGAGCTATGAGAGGCATTTGTATGAGAAACAAAAGCCCTATAATGCTAACTTAATGAAAGCAGGAAAACTCCAGAATCTGGGTTACAGACAGAATATAGAACAAAGCTTGTTACCTGTGAGAGAGAACCCTTCAGAGGGATATAACTGGCATAAGCCTTCTCAGAAACTGCCGTTGGAGACAACAGCTGTTTGCAAAGCTCCTGTTAAAACAAAACCCCGAACAAAGGTTCCACTCTCTAATAGCTGGGCAGCTAACTGCTTTACTCTGCCTGATAACCAGAGGCAGAGGAAAGGCTCCTGGTTGAACAACTCCAGAGAATATGGTAAAACCAAACAGATACATTCTGTAGAGAGTCAAGTACGTCACAAGCTGGAAAGTTTGTTGAACAAGCTACCTCAGGAGAGAAGTGACGAAGCATCTGTACCTGACAGTGTTCCCATGCAGTATGAGCCTTATGTAATAGAGGATAACACTGAATTGCCTGTTGAACAGATGGACTGTAGTTTGATACTAGCTGACCAAATAGAGTCTCTCAGAAGGCTGAACCGCTCCAGAGAAGCCTTTATCTGGAAACCTGACAAGCTGTATTTCTGTTTCCATTCCTATTTTGTTTGCTGAAAGGAAAGCTATTTTTGTTATAGTTCCTTTTTGTTTACCCGAGAAGGGTCATGTTGATTTGATTGTTATACTTTTGAAAGAATCCTACGGGACGGGGAATAAAACCCAGTTAAACCGATTTCGGTGTCACAACTTATTTGTGTACTGGCAAGGACTATAAATATTGAAAAGGCCAGTACTTTACACCCGGGTGCAGTACCAGCTGTGACCAGCAGGAGGCGCTGCACGACAAAGGGGCGACAATAGATATGTCTCCACATACTTATCTATCTGACTGTCTATGCTAATATAGCTATATGTTTCTGACAGAGGGGCTTTACCCATACCTATGCTATCCAGCAGGTTTGGGGTTTGTCAGACGGCTGCCTGGGTGATAATCTTCACAGTCTTGGCAAGTGCATATTATCTATATGATTTGCAGGGTATTGTGGGCAATGTAGTTCATTCACACCAGACACAGCTGCTGACAATAATTTAGTTGTGCTCTTGGGTAAAGCCAATAAGATTTTTATTTATGGGGTTATTTCTCCCAACACAGATATGCTTGGTAGCACATAAATTAGGTAACTTGCTTTCAGTGTTAACTTGGAAAAACAAAGTCAAAATCAGGAAACAACAAATGAAAAGCCACAAAGAAAGAAACAAACTGTTCTTTTCAGGTTAACTTCTGATTATTTCCCACATAGATACAGAAGTGATTCTCTCCTAGCTCACAAGCAATTAGGTAAGGCTTAATTGCTAGCAGTTATCCAGCTGAAACCCCTTAGCTGGCTTGCCTTCCAGTGTGTGGGTCAAATCCTGCTTCAGGAACTTTTCTGAGTAGATTAAAGAACAAATTTGTATTTCTTTGTGATGGTTGCTGTACTTTATAACAGAAAGTTACCAACAGAGTTTAGATAGAGAGCAGTCCATATAAACAGGATCCTCATCTGCTATTATTCCCCCTTGTTCAACAAGCATGGGTTCAATATCATGGATTGGCACAGATGAATCTCTCAATGGAGCATTTTCAGGAGAATACTTGTTTCCCTGCTGTCTTTCAAGGTTATAGCTAGGGCATAGATCAGTGTTCATACCTGAGCTTCCATTGCTGCTAGAGTTCCTCTCTATATAGCCTGGCCAGTATGTAGTCCAGTTCTTATGTCCAGCCTTCCAATCCAGATCCCTGGACACTGGATCTCTCTTCACATACCTTCTGGCACAGGTCTTAGAGTCCCTTCCACGTGCAGCCGTCTCCCTCACAGGTAGCCTCTGGTGATTCCTAGCTCTGCAGCACCATTCCTCTGGCTTTCCCCAGTCCAATGGTGTATGCTGGCCCTTGGAATACCTCCCAGTATACGTACTGCTTTGGACTCTTCTAGACCTCTCAAAGGCTTTTCTCTTCCTTCTTCCAAAGGGTCTCTTTCCCTCTCTGTCCGTCTGGTTTGGCTTCTGCTTCTGATGATCCTTCAGATGAAACTGATGATCAAAACTCAAGCTGATTCTCAGGATACTGAGGACAATTCTCTGGATATCCAAGGTGATCATGAAGATGGTCATCTGTAGAATAAACTCTACTCTTATTCTGCCTAGATGAGTGCTCCTCCCTAACACAGCGCAGCTGTGCTGAATCAGGCCCTGCCCTTTGAGATGAGTGCTTAGGGATTACCTCATAGCTCTCCTGATTGAACACACGTTTCCCCACTTCAGCTCCTCTAATGGCTGTTGGAAACCTGGTGCATTCTGGGACTGGTAGTCTTTTATGGCAAAATTCTGTTTTCTTATTTCTACCAGAACTGACAGGTTGCTTGTTCAGAGTCACTTCACCTTTTCTATAGCTCCTTCCTGAGCTATGATAAGCTTCCTTATCACAGGTTCTACACACACAACTACTCCTGTGGTAGTCAACAATTTTTATACCATAACCTAAGGGTTTAGGTACCTCTGAAGTTCTCCGTGCCCAATATCTCTCCTAGCTTACCCCAGTTAGGAGAGACATTGTGGATCTTCAGTTAATCACAGGCTTTATCGCCTCAGGCATTTGTCCTCTCTTTTTGGGATACAAGGGATTCCCATACCCTTTCTCCCCACAAGGACTGTGCCTGTTTGTCCAAATCGGTTAGCCTTTCTCTTTTTGCTCCTAAGAGTGAGCCACTCTGCCGCCAAAAGAGTTGGGTTTTTGTCATACAGCCTTCCGCTGAAGGCCCACCGTTTTTGTACTACCCCAGTTTTTCTTACTGGGGTTACCTGTTACCTTTCAGAATTCTGACCTCCACTGTTTTCCTACAGGTTTATTACATCCACTTTACAGTGAGGTCCTCTTCACGGTTCCTCTACTGGGTTCCCCAGTAGATCCATGAACCTCCATACTTCTGTGAAATCCTGTCAGGGGAGGTCCATATTGCAATATTCTTTGCAATATCATTGATGACAATCATCATCCACACATGGACTCCTTCTCTGCAGTCCTATGCTGGGTTAGCTGTTCCACAGCATCTTTCAATCTCCAGGAACAAGCAGGAATGAGTCTTCACATATTTATTTATTTATTTAGTAAACATTTGTATACCGCTGCTTCCTACGATCAGCAGCGGTTTACTTTACAAGAATCATTATGTATCATATAATACAGAGATTTTTAGATATACATTACGATTAGGCAATGATTTACATAAGACAGGAAAATCAGTTAGATCCAATATACCTTTGATTGGGGCACACAAATCTAAGTATACATTTGATTGCAGGTGCGTGGGTGGGGCCCAAAATATACAAATATACATGATTACATACCGGTGTTTTAAATGCAGGCATGGCAGGCAAAAGACATTTGGTTGAGGTAGAGTGTCGCATTTAGGTCAGGTTGTAGTGGGCCTGAAATAAGTGAGTTTTGAGTTTCCTTCTAAATTCACTCAAGTTGTTTGTGAGTCGCAACTCGTGTGGGAGTTGGTTCCAGTGGATTGTTGCTGTATATGTGAATGCCCTATTGCTTGTTTCTGCTTTGACAGTTCTTATGCTGTTCGGAACACAGAGAGCGTTGAGGTTTATGGTTCTTCTGCTCCTGTTGTGGGGTTGAATAGTAATTAGGTTATCGAGGTATGATGGTGCGATGTTGTGGATAAGCTTAAACGTTGTTATGAGAAGTTTGAACATGATGCGAGCGGCCACCGGGAGCCAATGCAGTTCCATTAGTACTGGTGTTATGTGATCTGTGACTTTTTTTTCCATGATGACTCTTGCAGCAACATTTTGAGCCATTTGCAAGATGTTTAGGGTGTTCTTCGGAAGGCCTTGCAGAATGGCGTTGCAGTAGTCCAGGTGAGGGATGATGAGAGCTTGTGCAACAGTTCTGAAGTCAGATTTTTCGTGGATATTGCGAAGTGGTTGAAGAACTTTCAGTTTGTAAAAAATGGCTCGGTTAATTGTTCGGAGGTGTTTATCCATCCTAAGGTTGCTGTCTAGTAGGACCCCTAGATATTTTATTGCAGGCTTCGTATGATATATGTTTTTGTTAAGGGTGACTGTGGTGGGCGGGATGAAGTTGGTTTTCATGGAGATAAACATGACCTCTGTTTTCTTGTGGTTTATTGACATGTTATTTTGTTGGAGCCATGATTGAAGCAAGTCAAGGCATTCTTCTATTGGAGTGAAATCTGGTTGTGTTATGTCAAGTTGCGTGTACAGCATCACATCGTCAGCATAGATGTGGTAATTGATGTTGTGCTTCTGAAAGATCTCGCAGATCGGTTTTATGTACAAGTTGAATAGGAGCGATGATAAGGCCGACCCTTGAGGGATCCCCTGGGTTTAGGGGAAGGCATCTGCTTTATCGTCGTTGAATTGGACTTGTTGCATCCTGTTGGAAATGTATGATGCAAACCATTTTAGGGTACGTCAGTACCGACGGAGCCTGCGCGGGAATGCTCCCCAGCGTCCAATCAGAAAGCTTTTGGGAGCATCCCTCAGCGCCTGCGTGCTGCCTTCCCGCCTGTCCAACTGTCTTTCCTCAGTTTTCATTTTTCCGCGGAGCCAGCAGGACGTCTTCCTGTCACAGCAGAACATTTTTTTTCTTTAAATCTTTTACTTTTTGTTTTCTTGTGGTCGCGGCTGTTTCCCCGACTCCACCGGTACCGCCGGTGTTTTTTTCTTTTCTTTTTCCTAAAACTCAGGGAGTTTTTTTCCCTCTGTTTCTGTCTTGAATTTTTGGGCCTGTAAGGCCTCTCCATTATGGAGCCGCCTTCTCCTAAGAAATGCCTTAACTGTGGAAATATAGTTTTCTTTTTAGACTCCAATAACTGGTGTCTAACCTGTTTGGGTCCTGACCCCTTTCCTCCAGAGCCATCAGGCTACAATTTTATGAGAAGAAATTCTCCATTTCGAGTTTCCCTCGATGCCGTTTTCCCTTCCAGTGTAAGGGCACCGACCATTTCTTCTCTACAGGATCAGGTAACCCACAAACAGTCTGTTAAGACTAGCCAATCCTTGGGTGGTAGGTCTCATGCCAAGCATGATGACGGCTCCGGCCTTGCCCTCAAGACCTCATTGGCTTCAAAACCCCGGCGGGAGTCTTCGGTCTCCAAAGCCTTTCAGGGGTTTCAGGTTGTTCCTGGGGCTCACCCCTCACAGAACATACCTGAGCCATGCTCTGGGGTGGCATCCGCTTCGAGCGGTACCGATAACCCGGCATCGGCACTGGTGTTGAGCGATCCACTCCTCACCAGGGATCGTCATCTGGTGTACTCAGTGCCTTCGGGATCGATCGATACCCAGATTGACTTTTCAGTATCGGCAGCTCCGTCGATACGACCCCTGATGTCGGTACCATCTAGACATGCATCGATAGATTCGCTTTCTTCGATGCCGAGTCTAGAATCGATATCTAGTCTGGAAGACTGGGTACCGACGCGTCTCAGAACCGATACGCACCGATTCCGGATGCGCGGTACCGAGGATATTCACCGAGACTTTCGAGTTTCCTCGGTACCGTTTGAGCAGCCTCCGATGACTGTTTCGATGTCGGTATCGCCTTCGATTCGGGCTCAGCTACCGGTATCGGTGTCGATGCTGGTACCTGCAATAACATCGGGACCAGCTCCATCCATGCTTTTTTCACCAGGATTGCTCCTTTATCCAGGACCAAGCAGGAAGTCAGTCCTCACATATGGGTGACGTCGGCGCCGACGGAGCCCTCGCGGAGCAATTTTCCCCAGCTTTCAAAGAAAGCCTTTGGGAATTGCAGCGCACATGCGCGGTCCCCTTCCCGCCCAAGGGTGCCATCTTAGCCAGTCTTCTTTTTTACGCGGAGCCCTACAGACGTGCCCGTCTTGTCCCCGCTGAAAAAGTTGATTTTTCATGATTTATTTCACTTTTCTCTATCGGTTCGACGCCGGTCCTTTTCCTGCCCGGACTCGCGACGCCGTTGCGAGTCCTTCTGTTATTTTTTGGTTTTTCTGATTTTCTGTCAGTTTCGTTTTCGGTTTTTCACTGGCAGCCCGGTCCTTTGACCTTGCAGGGGCCCTTTTTCCCCCGATGGCTGCCAGTGGTTTCAAGCGGTGTGTTCAGTGTGACAGAAATATGTCACTCACTGACACACATGATAACTGCCTCCGCTGCCTGGGCCCGGATCACGAGGAACTGATCTGTGGGGCTTGCAGCAAGATGTCCTCCAAAGCGTTAAGGAGTCGGCGGCATCAGCGGGAACGAATCTTCGCTGATCCCGCCCGTACCCGGACCTCGTCGGAGTCCTCGGCGTCCAGAGGTTCCAGCTCTGACCATCGCCGGAGTTCCTCCGACAGGGGTTCTCCCTCCGGGGACCATCATCGGAAGGTGAAACCCGCGAGGGCGGCATCGGTGGACGCTCCTGGTTCCGCGAGGGCCAGGTCGCATAGCCCCGATAGCCGTCCCGGGTCTTTGGAGAAGGAGCATCTGCCGAAGCGACCTCGTCTGGAGTCGGAGTTGCCTGCTCGGGTAAGTCCTGTAGTCCTCCTGGACTCACCTCCGAGGGGTCCGACGTCGGGCCCGACGCCGTCGGGGCCCGAGTCGGGGGCTGCTGGGTCACCTGAGGTCGGACTCAGGTTGACGGCCTTGGAGAGCAGACTCTCTGCCTTCATGGACCAGCAGCGGGCACTGATCGCTAGCCTCGCTGGCGCCTCTGCCCCGACCGCCGGGACGTCGACGTCTAAGTCGACCCCGGAGACCGAGCCGATCCTCGAGTCCATGCGGGCTCGAGTCGATCCTCGGTCGAGGTCACCCTCGGCCTCCCGTTCGGGACCGAGGTCGTCGACGCCGACTCCCTCGGCGTCGGGGCGGCCGACGCCTCCGCCCGCCCGGACCGACCCCACCGATTCCTCCTCGGAGTCGGCCTGGGAGTCTGAAGAGGAAGAGTCACCTGATTCATTTCGGACTCGCCTGAGTCCGAACCTCGGAAACAGTCCCCTCTGGAGGACGCCCGGTTCTCGGACTTCGTCAGGGATATGGCCAAGGCTTTGGCCTTCCCTACGGATCCCGAGGAGGAGCCCCGAGCCGAAGAGCTCGATGCCCTTCAGTACGACTCTCCCGCCAGGGAGCACTTTACTGTACCGGTTCCTCCCATGCTGGAACGACTACTCTTCCGCATGTGGGAGAGTCCGGCATCGTCGCCGGTATTAAGCAAGCGGGTCGATTCCATTTATCGAGTCCGCAAGAGCCCTGGCTTCCAAAAAGCACAGCTACCGCACCATTCCATGGTGGAGGAATCGGCCATGCATAGGCTTAAGAGCCAGAAGATGCATTCCTCGGTGCCTCCTGGCAGGGAGGCCCGCAACCTGGATGGCCTAGGTAAGAAGTGTTTCCAGGGCTCTATGCTTGCTTGTCGGGTCCAGACCTACCAGCTCTACATGGGCATGTATCTCAGAGACCTGGCTAAAGAGATAGCCGGATTCTCCGCTGGGCTGTCCGAGGAACCTTTGTGGAGGTTCCTAGCCTTGACAACTGGTATTCGGGAATGCTCCAAATTCATGTCTCGAGCAGCCTATGATGGCTTTGAAGCATCGGCACGAGTGGCCGCAGCCGGCATCGGTGCCCGCCGACAGGCTTGGCTTCAGTCGTCTGACCTTGAACCCTGGGTGCAGGACAAGTTGGTCGATGTCCCCTGCCGAGGTGAGAACCTCTTTGGCAAGCCCATGGCTGAAAAGGCTGCCCAAATCGAGACGGAGACTCTCTCACCCGAACTAGGCTTTCTAGGAAGACCTCCGCCCCTTCCCAGAAGAAGAAGGGCTCGGGAAAGAAGTCCTTTTACCCGAGAAAGGCGGCTGCCTATAAACACTACCCTCAATATCAGGCCTCCGCAGCTCCCCAACAGGGTCAGCAGGCCAAGGGACGGGGTAACGGGTCCCGTAGGCAGCAAGCCCCCAAGCCTGCACCACCGGCCCCTGCTCAGCAGGGTGGGGGCTTTTGACTTCATCAGCATAGCCTCTCCCCCTCAGCTGGTTCCTCCCAGCACAGGAGGCCGGCTGGTTCACTTTGCCCACAGGTGGTCCAACGTCACCTCAGATGCCTGGGTGCTTCAGGTGGTGAGAGAAGGCTATCTTCTCCACTTCCACCAGGTCCCTCCCTCCTATTTCCCGGGAGAACCTCCACGACTCCCTCTGCACAGGGACTTACTCCTTCAGGAGTTAGCAAGTCTTCTTCAGGAACAGGCTGTGGAACCGGTGCCCCACCACCTGAGGGGTCAAGGCTTCTATTCCAGGTATTTCCTAATACCAAAGAGAACAGGAGGCCTCAGACCCATCCTGGACTTGCGCAACCTCAACACGTTTCTCGTCAGGGAGAAGTTCAAGATGCTTACCCTTGGAATCCTTCTGCCCTACCTCCAGCATGCTCCTTGGATCTAAAGGAGATTGGCTATGCTCCTTGGATCTAAAGGATGCCTACACGCACATCCTCATCCACCCAAGCCACCGCCAATACCTAAGGTTTGTGGTGGCAGGAAATCATTACCAGTACAGAGTACTGCCCTTTGGCCTATCCTCCGCACCACGAGTCTTCACAAAATGTCTCGCGGTGGTGGCGGCTTCTCTCCGGCTTCACGGCCTCTATGTCTTTCCGTACCTAGACGACTGGCTCATCAGAGCATCGTCCTCTCCAGAAGTCACAATAGCCACACACCGCACTGTGATTCTTCTGCAGTACTTGGGTTTTGTCATAAACTTCGCAAAGTCCACTTTGCTCCCCTCGCAAGATCTCGAGTTCATCGGTGCAAGATTGCACACTCTTCAGGCACGAGCTTTCCTGCCTCTCGACAGGGCTCAATGGCTCATGGACCTAGCCGGCCGCTTTCGCAGCCAGTCCCTGGTCTCCGCCAAGCGCTTCCTGAGACTACTCGGCCATATGGCTTCCACCGTCCACGTGACCCCCAATGCCCGCCTGAATATGCGGCCTGCTCAGTGGTGCCTTCGCAAGCAGTGGCAACAGGCCACGGGCGGCCTAGCCGACTTAGTGCGCATCTCCGACCCGCTGGCCTCTTCTCTACAGTGGTGGCTTCATCGGCCGAACCTGGTGCTCGGAATGCCTTTTCAGTCTCCTCCGCCGGCTCAAGTGCTGACGACCGATGCTTCTCTCCTAGGATGGGGAGCGCATTGCCAAGGGGCATGTACTCAAGGTCTCTGGACCACGTGGGAGTCTGCGCAGCAGATCAACTTCCTGGAGCTCAGAGCAATCCGTCTGGCTCTCAAGGCTTTCTCCCACCTGACTTCTCACCAGTCCGTCCTTGTCCAGACGGACAATCAAGTTGCCATGTTCTACGTGAACAAACAGGGAGGCACGGGCTCCTTCCTTCTCTGTCGAGAAGCACAGAGGCTCTGCTCTTGGGCCGTCAGCCATGGCATTCTTCTCAAGGCAGTTTATCTCCCAGGCCAAGAAAATTGCCTGGCGGACAAACTCAGCAGAATCCTCCAGCCGCACGAGTGGCGCCTGGATCCCTTGGTAGTTCAGAAACTTTTTCTGAAGTGGGGCCTCCCCACGATGGATCTCTTTGCCAGTCCTCTCAACCGGCAACTTCCTCGCTTCTGCTCTCGGCAGCCGCATCCCCTTCGAGTAGCGGCGGATGCTTTTCTGCTCTCATGGTCGAAAAGCCTTCTGTATGCCTTTCCTCCCATACCGCTAGTCTCCCGAACTCTTTTCAAGGTTCTCCGAGACAAAGCTTCCATGATCCTGATAGCTCCTCGCTGGCCCAGACAGCCGTGGTTTCCACTCCTGCTGCAATTGGCGGTGGAGGATCCGTTCCCTCTGGGGTTTCAACCAGATCTCCTAACACTGGATCAGGGGTCCCTGCTACACCCCAACCTCAGATCTCTACATCTCATGGCCTGGCTGCTGAAAGGGTAGTCCTTGCTCCGCTTCTATTGTCGGCAGAGGTGGAAGAGGTCGTCCTAGCTTCCCGGCGACCTTCTACCCGCAAATGCTACGCCCTTAAATGGCGTCGCTTTTCCGCTTGGTGTGCCCAGCAGTCTCAGGATCCCTTCTCCTGCTCGGTGTCGGTGATCTTGCGGTACTTGCTCTACCTCTCTAATCTGGGACTTAAGTCCAACTCCGTCAAAGTTCACCTCAGTGCTCTCTCAGCACATCATGTGCCGGTGGACGGCAGACCTCTTTCCAGCGACCCTCTCGTGGCGAGGTTTCTCCGAGGTCTCCTTCTACTTAAACCACCTCTGCGCCCGCCAGCACCTGACTGGGATCTGAATGTGGTTTTACAGCGGATCACCTGTCCGCCTTTTGAACCTATGGCTACCTGTTCTCTACGTTTTCTTTCTTGGAAAACCTTATTCCTGATAGCCCTCACTTCCGCTAGACGCGTAAGTGAATTGCAGGCCCTCGTGTCTGATCCCCCTTACACTCGGTTCTACAAAAATAGGGTAGTCCTACGGACTCACCCAAAATTTCTTCCAAAAGTGGTCTCCCCTTTTCACATCAATCAGGAGGTGATACTTCCGACCTTCTTTCCCAGGCCACACTCCAGCCGAGCTGAAATGGTCCTGCATACCCTGGACTGTAGAAGGGCATTGAACTTCTACCTTGACCGTACGCGGGAGCACCGTAAAGCTGCTCAGCTTTTTGTATCTTTTGACCCCAATAAATTGGGGCTCCCGGTCTCCAAGCGTACTCTGTCCATCTGGGTTGCTGACTGTATCGCTTGGGCTTATGGGGCAGCCGGACTCTCCTTAGAAAGTCGAGTCACGGCTCATTGTGTTCGGGCGAAGGCTACGTCAGTGGCTTACCTCCGCTCTGTTCCATTGGCAGACATCTGCCGGGCCGCTACTTGGTCTTCGAGCCAGACTTTTGCGGTCCATTACTGCCTCGAGAGGGAGTCCCGCAGGGACAGTGCTTTCGGACAGGCAGTCCTCCGAAATCTCTTCGAGGTTTGAGCAACTCCTACCCTCCATCCTGGATGGGGGCTACCGGTGGGTAATAATTCAGCGAAGATTCCTTCCTTCTGTACTGCTGAGCTAGAGGGAGCTCATTTTGTGCTTAGGGTCTCCGGTAGCCTTAAGCTTCGGAGTCCCATATGTGAGGACTGACTTCCTGCTTGGTCCTGGAGAAAGCGTAGTTACTCACCTGTAACAGGTGTTCTCCAAGAGCAGCAGGAATCAGTCCTCACAACCCTCCCTCCTCCCCTTGGAGTTGCAATTATCTGCTTTAGTTTTTTTTGCAAATTTTTATGCTGTCTTTTAGCTATGTCATCTGACTGGCTAAGATGGCACCCTTGGGCGGGAAGGGGACCGCGCATGCGCGCTGCAATTCCCAAAGGCTTTCTTTGAAAGCTGGGGAAAATTGCTCCGCGAGGGCTCCGTCGGCGCCGACGTCACCCATATGTGAGGACTGATTCCTGCTGCTCCTGGAGAACACCTGTTACAGGTGAGTAACTACGCTTTCTATACCTAGTTTGGAGTCGATACCTAGCATGGACGATACAGTACTGACGGTTTCAGGTCATACCCGCCAGTCCCAGTATCCATTCATTAGAGATCCTGTTTTGCACCGGACAAGTACATCCTCTGGTGCCCAGACTAGTTCTTCGAGTTTAGCCTGTCCAGGGATTGTTCCCATTGGAGATCCTTCTTTTCAGAAATTTCTCCTTGACATGGCAACATTCCTGGCTATTCCTATCCCTGGCTATGATCCTACACAAGGCTTTTCTGGGGAAAAGGAAAATATAATGCTTCCTTTACATCATTCTTTACAGGATCTTCTTCTGAAAATATGTGAAACACCTTTAAGGGCTTCCTCACCTTCTACAGCAACTGCTCTTCTGTATCAGGTGCCCCCCTCTCCAGGGTTTCAAAAGACTCAACTTCCCCATCATTCCATTGTAGTGGAATCAGCAATGAGGAAGGTAAAAAGCAAGAAGAAGCATTCTTCTTTCCCGCCAGGTCGTGCATCTAGAATACTAGATGCCTTTGGACGTCAAACCTTGCAAACATCTATGCTGGCAACAAGGATTCTCTCATATATTTTTTATATGAGTCTATCCCTTCAGGAGGTCACAGAGAAATTATCTCTTTTGACTCCTTTTCTTTCAGAGCCCAAGGCTGCAGACTATTCCTTGCTTCTTAGTCATAGCCGGAATATCTCTAGGTTTCTTTTTCGTGCTTCCCTAGACTCCTTTGAGTCTGTTAGCAGAACCTCTGCTATAGCCATAGGAGCACGACGTAGAGCCTGGCTCCAAGCTTCAGACTTGAGCAGATGGGCACAACAAAGACTGGGTAACACTCCTTGTACTGGAGAAAATCTCTTCAACAAGGAGTCTGCGTCAGGTTGCTCATTGCTCCACTGACTTCCCTGCTTCTGAGGGCCATCCTAAACCTTCTCCTTCCCCAGCAGGTACGAAATGCCCTACCAAACCTCCTTTTCCTAAAAGAAGAAGGTTTTATTCTTCTCCTGCCCATCATGCCGATGTTCCCAAACAGGGGAAACCTCGCCCTGGTCTGAAGAATCCAAACTCAAGCCAGGAAAATTAACCCTCAATAGGGTTCCAATTAATCTGTTATAATATACAGTTCACTTCTTCTCATTAGAAGTTTTTTCACTGTTTTTTCATTTAAACCACTACACTTGGATTCCTGTTTCCAGGACATCCACTTGTTTTTAGGTATGCTGAGCTGTCAGGATATTCATGTCTATGGGTCACAGGATTTTCCTCCTCTTCCTACACTGAAGAGAGGTTTGCCAACTATCTCATGTTAGTTTTTCTGTACCACCATGATTTTTTCCTTCTACAGACTTACCATATGGCAAGTCTCACCTCAGCTCCTGTTTTTTCTTTACCTTTTTTTCCAGGGTTCCCCTGTAAGAGTGGTATGATACCAATGGAAGGCTTTCTTAGCCTTTCCAGTCTTCCTTTCCATTCCAGTGTAGAGTTCTTTCTCTTGAGTAAACCCCTTTTTTCCTGATCTGGGCAGCTTGTCAGACAGGGACAGGATATTCTCCTCTTGTTCTGTCTGTTCTCTCTGTTAAAAACAGAAAGATCTTTCTGCTCTGCCATTCAGCAGCTGCCCATGCAGGAGCTTCAGTGATTGGTCTACTGGTACTTTTCTATAAGTTCCAGTATTGTCTTCCACTACTTTTTGTCTAACCTTAGTAGTGCTTCCAAGATAGTGCTCATCTATCTTGGATAATCCTTATAACTTCTTTTCTGCCATCTCCAAATCCTTGGAGTTGACAGCATAGTTGAGCTGGCAGCTGGTTGTCTCCAACAGCCAGTTTTCTTTCCCAACTCTCCTGCATAATGCTCTCTGCAATCCTACAGAGAGGCTTTCCACTATGGGCCCTTGCTAGAGAGCATGAGGGTTTTTTCTCTAATGACTATCCTATATGGTTGAAAAGGGCTTCCCCAGTCACCTCCCATGACTGTGAGGGTTCTTACACCCTTCTATTTCCTTTTAATAAAGGACATAAGCCTTACCTACGTGACAGTCTAAAGAGTTACCAAATTCCTACAGGAAATATGCTCTTTTTCCTTGCAGCTCGTCCTCATGGTATCCTAATCCTTCATGGACAGCACATATTTAACTAAATACCGCATGATACCCCACCCCTTGTCCCTCAAGTTGGTCTACCTGGTGTCTCTTCCTATGCGTATTCTGTCCCTTCACCATGTTAGAGTTCTACTGGACTCAGGCTTGCTGTTTATTTATTTATTATTTATTTATTACAGTTGCTTATATACCGCACTATTCGGCATCAGCGCGGTTCACAGTATAACAAAATGACCAAAACACACTTCTGTTTGGTTTTACATCGAACAGGGGTATAAACTTGGATAACAGGGGGGGTTGAACTATATACATGAACTATATACATGAAATATAAACATGAAATAGGTCAAATGCATGACGTAAAAGACCTATAACATGATGAAATTGAACAGTATAAAATAAGTCCGTTTCAAATATAAAATACATTGTGAGAATGGGCTGTAAGAAAGGCAGTGTTTCTTGGTGGTGTTATTTAGAAACAACGCTGGCTGTGTTTCTTAGTTGGTGTTATCTGGAATCATCGCTGGCTGGGTAGCATTGGAGGAAGAGGTGATATTTGATAGCCTTCCTGAATTGGGTCAGGTCAGCAATGGCTCGGATGTTTGGTGGGAGTGTATTCCAAATTTTGGGGACGTAAAGGCTGAAGGCCCTATTCGCTGTCATGTTATTGCATTTAGTCAATGTTTTCGGGGTAGTTAATAGATTTAAGGCGGTTGACCTCCTGGCTCTGTTGGGGGGCACTGTTTGAATGAGATCAGTAAGTGCATTGGAGGACAGGTGCTTGATGGCCTTGAATGAGAGGATTAATGTTTTGAAGATAATCCTTCCGTGTATAGGTAGCCAATGAAGCTGTTTTAGAATCGGAGTCACATGGTCGCTTCTGGTGGCTCCATGGAGAATCCTTGTTGCAGCATTCATGGCTAGTTGTAGCGGGTTTAGTGTGGATTGCGGGAGCCCTTGTAGGATGGAGTTAGCAAAGTCAAAGTGCGGTAGTATCAGAGCTTGGAATATAGTCCGGAAATCATCTGGTTCCAGTAGGGAGCGCAGATGCCTGAGTGAACGGATCTTAAAATAGACCGCTTTCACGATGTTGCCTATATGGTATTTCATGTCAAGGTGTCTGTCTAAGGTGACTCCCAGGTATTTTATTGTTTCTCTGGTTTGTAATTCCGCTTCTTTGACCTTTATATGTGTTGGTGGGGTAAAGTTTGTGTCTCTAGCGATGAACAGTACCTCCATTTTCTTGTGCTGGATGCGGAGGTTTTGTGCTTGTAGCCAGTCCGATATGGTATTGAAACATTCTATAATAGGAGTAAGGTCCATTTGAACGGTTGAGAAAGGCATATATAGGAGGATGTCATCCGCATATATCAGACAGCTCACGTTAAATGCTCTAATGATGTTGCAAATGGGCTGCATGTATATGTTGAAAAGTAGAGATGACAGAGGATCCTTGCGGCACACCCTGTGTTTGATGGACTTGTTTGGACTCTTCTGCTCCGGATTTCACATATTGACATCGTCCACTTAGATAGGAGCTGCACCAATCAAGTGCAGTATTGCAAATTCCCTTTTCTTTCAGTCTCCCGAGGAGAATCTCATGATGAACCGAGTCAAAGGCTGCAGCGATGTCTAAAAAGATTAACACAAAGCCTTGTCGGATGTTGTCCATGCCTGTGAATATGTTATTGAATAGGAAGGTTAGAAGTGTCTCTACTCCATGGTACTCTCTAAACCCGTGTTGGCAATAATCTAATCTGTTTACAGACTAATATTATCCTCTGTGTTCTCGCAACCAGCCTGGTTATTTTACTGGGTAGCATTCTACTCCATCTTAACCAGAGGGAATAGATTCTCTATATCTTCTCAAGTAGGTTCCACCTTCTTGTTATGAGATGAATCATTCCTCTTCACATCTTCCATGTGAAGATTCCTGTAGACATATCTCTTTCTGCTTAATTGCAGACATTTCTCTTTAGATCTATATATATATTCATATAGGTTCATATGTCTATATGCTTTCTTTAGATGCATATGTCTGTCAGCCATGTGTGCATAGACTATACCCCCTGGATCTCGCCATAAACATATCTATATATATATATATATATATGCCCCTATATATATATCTATATATATCTATATATATCTATACATATATATATATCTATATATACATATATATATATGTGTTTATCTGTCGAGATACTTCTTTTAGGTAGATATGTATTCACATACTTATCTCTCTAACTGTCTGTGCTCATAAAGGTGTTTTTTCCTTCCTATCTGTTCCAGACAGTGGGTTTTCACATGTTCATACTATTTCACAGTATGTTTCGGTTTTATGCACACAACCACTGCTGTGGTACTGACAGCTTTTACCATAACCTTAGGTTCAGGTATCCCTGAAGCTCCCTATTCCTTTATCTTCCTACCTCTCGTCAGTTAGGACAGAAATGGGGGATCTTCAGTAGCTCTGAGGTTTCCAACTCCTCAGACATCTGTCCTTCCTTGGGATTACGGGGTTTTTCTCCTTACCCCTTCTTCCCTCAAGTACTCAGCCAATTTTGTCCAACTCGGTCAGTCTTCCTCTTTTGCTCCTAACTATAATTAACTCTGCAGCCAAAAGAGTTTTCAGCTTTTTCCATAAAGCTTTCTACTAAAGACCTACCGTTTTTGTTCTTCCCCAGTTGAATCCTGGGGTCACCTGTCAGTTCCAGATTTTGACCTTCAACTCACTTCTGTGAGGTCATCTTGAAGATTCCTCTACTTGATCCCCAGTAGATTCCATCACCCTCTCTACTTCCTGCAATCCAGTAGGTGAGGTCCATAAGGTGATTGTTCATTTCAGTACATTTCATGATGCTTATCATATATACAGGGACTCCTTGTCTGTAGTCCTATTTTAGGTCAGCTGTCTCCTACAGCTCCTCTCTTCTTCAACTCCTACCCTCCATCCTCGGGATGCCTGGGCATATGAGGTGGAGCATGTTTCAATCACCAACATGCTAGGGCTCCAGGCATCGTAGCTTGGGAGCCCCCATATGTGAAGACTCATTCCTGCTTGTTCCTGGAGATAGCACAGTTACTTACCTGTAACAGGTGATCTCTGGGAACAGCAGGAATAAGTCTTCACAACCCACCCACCTCCCCTAGGAGTTGTATCTCTCTCTCTCTATCTTCCTTTCCTCTTTCTCTCTTTTTGTCTCAGCTATAAAACTCAACTGAGGAGAGACAGTTGGAAAGGCGGGAAGGCAGCACGCAGGCGCTGAGGGATGCTCCCAAAAGCTTTCTGATTGGACGGTGGGGAGCGTTCCCGCGCAGGCTCCGTCGGTACCGACGTACCCATATGTGAAGACTTATTCCTGCTGTTCCCAGAGATCACCTGTTACAGGTAAGTAACTGTGCTTTCTTCAACTCCTACCCGCCATCCTCAGGATGCCTGGTGTTCTGGGAGATAGCATGTTCCAACCTATGACATGCTGGGACTCCAGGCATCTCAGCTTGGGAGTCCCCATATGTGAAGACTCATTCCTGCTTGTTCCTGGAGATAGCACAGTTACTTACCTGTAACAGGTGATCTCTGGGAACAGCAGGAATAAGTCTTCACAACCCACCCACCTCCCCAGGAGTTGTCTCTCTATCTTTCCTTTCCTCTCTCTCTCTCTCTTTGTCTCAGCTTTAAAACTTAACTGAGGAGAGGCAGTTGGGAAAGGCGGGAAGGCAGCACGCAGGCGTGCTGGGATGCTTCCAAAAGCTCTTGATTGGACGCTGGGAAGCGTTCCCGCGCAGACTCCGTCGGTACCAACGTATCCATATGTGAAAACGTATTCCTGCTGTTCCCAGAGATCACCTGTTACAGGTAAGTAACTGTGCTTTACTAGTCTTGTAATGGGTTACACTGTAGCTTCATTGCATGTCCCCTAGTCTTTACATTTTGATGGCGTAAATAGTCGATCTATGTTTACCCATTCAACTCCATTCATTAAAATATTGACCTCTATCATATCTCCCCTCAGCCGTCTCTTTTCCACGTTGAAGAGCCCCAACCTTTTTAGCTTCTCCTGCTGGAGCTTGTGGGCTGATATTCTGTGGGAACAAGCAGGAAGTCATTCTCCACATATAGGTGACGTCGGCACTGACAAGAGTCCGCGCGGCAGCATCTTCCAAAGCCTTTGGGAGATGCACCATGCATGCGTGGTCCACTTGCTTCAATCTCCTTTTTTCTGTGGAGTCCTTCAAATGTGGTCCTTTTTGTCCCTGGAAAAAGTCTGACTTTTTTTTTTTTTAATAGTTAAATTTTGTCCAGCTTGTGTACCAGTTCCTTCCTGCTCCCGAGCCAGATCGCCTCTGTGTTGCTCCTTGGGTTCGTCTATCCATTTTCCACTTTTTTCATCGAGGTCTGCCTGAACCGGTGTAGCGCCCTTTTTCAGCTGAAAGCCTCGGACCTCCCTTTTTCTGATGCCCTCAAGTGGCTTCAACAAGTGTGACCGGTGTGGCAAAGTTATCTCACTTACCAATCCACTTGACCGCTGCCTCCGATGCCTTGGCCCGGAGCACAAAGGCTCTGACTGCGAGCTTTGCAGAACAGTGATCCCATTTTTCATAAGTCCAACTCCTCCCTGAAGTCTCCAGTAACACCAGGGCCCCTCCAATACCTCGGTGCCCCGCAAAGCCAGAGCCGCTTCTGAGCCCTGCGGCCATGGCTCTTCCGAGCAGAAGTTTGCGGAAGTGGAGCATAAGAAGAAGAAATCCTCGAAGACCGCCTCGGAGGACGGATCTGGGAAGAAGGTGAAACCTTACCCTGGCCCAGCAGCCCCAGACGTAAGTCTGAGGAGTTGGGGCAGGAGCAGCCCTCCTAGTTGTCCCGCAAGGAGTTGTCTGCTCTTGCCGACGGGCCTCTGAGGCCATCCTCATCAAGGACTCACCCTTCGACAGTACTGACATTGAGTGCGAAGTCCTCGATGCTGGCGTCGAAAGCTGCATAGCCAACTGACATAAAGAGCAGTATATCTGCCCTAGTGGCCATAGTAGATGATGGCAGATAAAGACCAGTATGGTCCATCTAGTCTGCCCAGCAAAGCGGCAAGAGAGGTGCACCTGCCGCTCCATGCAGGTCACCCCTCCTCATGCCTCTTGTTTAGGGGTGTACCCACCGCTCTGTGTAGGTCACCCCTATTTGGTCAGATATAAGAAATAGTTATGCTTATTTTGATTTTATCCTGTCCCATGCCATTTTGAATTCTGTCACTGTTTGCCCCCACCACTTCCATTGGGAAGGCATTCTAAGCATCCACCACCCTTTCAGTGAAAAAGGATTTCTCGACATTGCCTTTCAGTTTATCCCTTTGCAGCTTATGTTATAGCCTCTAGTTTTACAGCTTCTCTGTCTTTTGAAGAGGTGTGTTTGTCCATTAATACTCTTTTTAAGTATTTAAAGGTCTGAATCGTATCTCCCCTGTCCCTCCTCTCCTCCAGAGTGTACATATTTAGGTCTTCAAGTCTCTTCTCATAAGCCTTCCTCTGAACCGCTTCCAGTCTTTTTATATCCTTTGCGAGATATGGTCTCCAAAACTGAACACAATATTCCATGTGAGCCTCACCAGTGACTTGTACAGTGGCAATAGTACCTCTTCCTTTCTGCTGATAATTCTTCTCTGTATGCAACCCAGCATCCTTCTGGCTTTTGTTATGCAGCTGGTGTTTGTCCTGCTTGTCCGGCTCACCCATCTCGATGATGGGACCCTTGACATCTAGTGCTTCCTCAAACGTTGAGCCGATCTTCAAGCTCCATCAGCCTTGAGAGAGAGCCTGTGGCCCCAGTCGAGATCCCGGTCCCATTCTTTGGGGCACTGGTCCTCTCCGGCAAGCGCCCGCAGATCAGACCAATGATCCTCGAGGTCCTGCACCATGGATAGCGGTCTTCGACCGAGGTGATCTTGCATCGTTGGACTCATACCCTGGCTTTGGGTCTGAATGGGAGACTTGAGGACAAGAGTCCCTGGACACAAGGTGACACTGTGACATGCCCTCAGACCCGACTCCCCTGGCGACCCATCAGAGGATGTTGCATTCCTCGGGTTTTTGAGGGATATGGCCAAGGCTCTCATGATCGAGGCTGAGGAGGACCTGCGAATGAAGGAATTGGTGATACTCCAATATGAGGCACTTCAGAAGGAAACCCTTATGGTTCCATTGCCGTCGATCCTCAACCGCTGCCTCCTTCGGATGCGCGAAAAATCGGTGTCGGTACCAAATGTCAGCAGGCACCTTGATGCCATGTACCATTTATGCCAGAGCCTTGGGTTCCAAAAGGCACAGCTCCCTCACAACTCAATGGTCATGGAGTTGTACATGTACCGGCTTTAGAACCAAAAGACACACTCGTTGATACCACCCGCCAGGGAGGCCCGAACCCTTGACGCCCTCTGCCAAAAGACTTTTTAGGGCTTGATGCTAGCATATCGAATCCACTCATACCAGCTCTACGTCGGAGTGGAGGAGTAGCCTAATGGTTAAGAACATTGGCATGGGAACCCAGAGTCCAGGGTTTGATTCCCACTAGCACTTCTTGTGGCCTTGGGCAAACCACTTAGCTCTCCATTGCCTCAGAAAAATCCCAAGTTATCAGTGTCCCTGTTTAATGTACATTACCAAGTTTAAGTTTCAATGTAAACCGCTTTGATTGAAAAGATAAAGTGGTATATAAAACCCGTTAGTTAAAATGTACCTGAAGGAACTTTCGAGGGAGCTTGGGGGATTCTTAGCGGGCCTCGATGGAGAACTCCTACAGAGGTTCAAGACCCTAACCTCTGGTTAAAGGAATGTTCAAAGTTCCTGTCCCGAGCAGCCTATGATGGCTTTGAGTCATCGTTTAGGGTGGCTGCTGCAGGCATCGGGTTACAATGCCAATTATGGCTGCAGTCATCCGACCTGGAACAATGGGTACAGGATAAACTGATCGATGTCCCCTGCATAGGTGAGAACCTGTCTGGGAAGCCCATGGCAGACAAAGCAGCAGAGATAGAGACCAAGTATGTGATGAGAACCAAGCTCTCAAAAGATCTCAATGCAACCCTGAACGAAAATCCTAGCGAAAAGGCCCTACTGCCAAAGAAAGAAAGGAGGCTTCAGTCCTATTCCTCACTTCCAAGCCTTCTCGGGCCCTCAGCAGGCCCAGCAACAAAAAGGCCAGGGACCTGGTCCCAGAAAGCAAAAACCCCCGCAGCTCCAGGCACTGGCTCATGCTTTTGACTGCCTGGGTGAGACCCCAGGGGATATTTTGCTGCCACAAGGGAGCACCTAGCCCTGTTTTCCCACAGGTAGACAACCATCACCAATGATGCCTGGGTGCTATAGGTGGTCAAGGAGGGTTACCTCCTCCACCTACATCAGGCACTGGCCCCGTTCTTCCGAGGAGAGCCCACCAGGCCTCTCCTTCACCAGACCCTGCTCCTGCTAGCAGGACTACTCCGGGACAAAGCAATGGAGCCAGTCCCAAAACATCTCTGGGGCACTGGCTTCTACTCCAGGTACTTCATTGTCCCCAAGAGGACTGGGGGCCTCAGGCACATCCTGGACCTGTGAGAGCTCAACAGATTTCTGGTCAGGGAGAAGTTCGATGCTCTCCTTTCGAACACTGTTGCCATTCCTCCAGCAGGGAGATTGGCTTTGCTCCTTGGACCTAAAGGATGCTTACACTCGCATCCTAATCCACCCCAGCCACAGAAAATACCTCTGCTTCATGGTGGGGGGGGGGGGGCAACACTACTAATACAGGGCACTGCCCTTTGGGCTAGCCGTGTCTCCAAGGGTCTTTACAAAGTGCCTCGCAGTGGTTGCAGCCCACCTCAAGCTTCAAGGGGCCCTTCATCTTCCCCTAGCTGGACAACTGGCTCATAAAGGGGGCACAGCTGCAGAGGCACAATGTGCCATCGGATGCACCATAAACACCCTGTAGCACCTGGTATTTGTCATAAACTACCCCAACTCTGACCTCCCTCCCACTCAGAGCCTAGAGTTCAAAGGGGCGCAGCTGGACACCCTTCAGGCAAAAACCTTCCTCCCTCAGGAAAAGTCAGTATGCTTCAGGGAACTAGCCACAGAGGTGCAACTGCACAGGACCCTACCCACCCAGCTTCTTCTCTGCCTGCTGAGACACATGGCCTTGACGGTCCATGTGACCCCGGATGCCAGCCTACACATGAGAGCAGCCCAGTGGTGCTTCCGCTGTTAGTGGACCCAAGCTACAGGCAGGCTCAGGGACAGGGTGCATGTGACTTGTCAGCTGGCAGACTCCCTCGGATGGTGGCAGAATCCGTCACCTTCAAGCCGGGATGCTCTTCCAGGCACCCACCCCCCAGAAAGTCCTCACCACGGACACCTTTCTAATGGGCTGGGGAGCTCATTACGACAGCCTCTAGACAAAAGGATGCTGATTCCAGGGGGAATCCAAAATGCAGATCAACCTGCTGGAGATCAGGGCCATATTTCTGGCCCTCAAAGTGTTCCGCCCCCAGCCACAGCACCATGCAATGCTTATCCAGACCAAGAATCAAGTTGCGATGTTCTATGTGAACAAACAGTTCTATGTGAACAAACGGGGTTGTACCCCCTTTGCCAGGAGGTTGTAACCCTCTGCTCTTTTGCCTCATGCAGTGGGATGCTCCTGAGGGTGATTTACCTTCCGGGCCAGGACAGTATCTTGGTGGACAAGCTGAGCAGGGTACTCCAGCTGCACAAGTGGTGCCTGGACCCAGAAGTGGCCTCAAGGCTGTTCCGGCTCTCTGGTATCCCAGTGATGGACCTGTTCACCAGCCCACACAACGCGCAGTTGCCCCGTTTCTGCTCCCACCGACTGCACCTGTCTCGGGTAGCAGTGGGATGCATTCCTCATTCCATGATCGGAAGGCCTCCAGTATGCCTTCCCCCCAACACTGCTGATAGCCAAGACCCTTTTTAAGGCTCAACGCGACAGAGCATCGTTAGTGCTGATAGCACTCGGTGGCCCAGACAGCCCTGGTTCTCACTTACTACTCTCCTTATCAATGGTACCACTGATTCCCCTGGGCTGAGCCCCAAGACTACTCTTGCAGGAGGAGGGCACTCTCCTACAGCCCAACCTGAGGTCCCTCTTGCTCATGGCTTGGCTGCGGAAAGAGTAGCACTAGCGCCCTTCAACCTTCTACGGGACATGGAAGACATCCTCCTGGCCTCTTGGAAGGCCTCCACAAGAAGGGCGTACACCTTTAAGTGGTGACGTTTTGTACTGTGGTGCACAGAGAAATGGACGAACCCGTTCTCCTGCTCATTGCAAATGGTACTCCAATATCTGCTCCACCTATCGCAGGCGGGACTGAAGTCCAACTCACACCTAAGCGCCATCACGGCGCATCACCATTCCGTTGAGGGGAAGCCCCTCTCGGCTCAGCCTATGTGTCTCGGCTCCTATGTGGCCTCATGTTATCCAAACCCCCCGTCCACCCTCCAGAGGCAGAATGAGACCTTAATGTGGTGCTTTCACAACTCACTAAGCCTCCATTTGAGCTTTTAGCTACCTGCCACTTGTGATACCTCTCCTGGAAGGTTGCCTTCCTGCTAGCACTAACATCAGTTCGCAGAGTTAGCGAGCTCCAGGCTCTGATGGCAGAGCCTCCTTACACGAGGTTCTACAAGAACAGGGTGGTGCTCCACACACACCCTGAGTTTCTGCTGAAGGTGGTGTCCTCATTCCATCTCAATCAGGAGGTGGTGCTCCCCACCTTCTTTCCCAGGCCTCATGCCAGCAGGGTATAGACCATTCTTCATACTCTGGCTTGGAAGAGAACCCTGTCCTTCTACCTGCAATGGACCCCGGGCCACCACAAAGCTCAACAGCTTTTTGTATCCCATAACCCCAGCCATCTGGGACTCCCAGTGATGTACCAAACTCTATCCACCTGGGTAGTGGACTGCATTACCCTCGCCTATGAGCAAGCAGAGATCCCACTGGACCAGAGAGTCTCGGCACACTGCGTCAGGGCCATGGCTACTTCCATGGCCAATCTGTGTTCCATCCCCATGATGGAAATTTGCTGGGCTGCCACCTGGTCTTTGGTCCATACCTTCGCAGCTCACTACTGCCTGAAAAGGGAGTCCCAATGGGACAGCGCCTTCAGTTAAGCTGTACTCCGTAATCTTTTCGGGGTGTAGACAACTCCTGCCATCCAACCCTTTTGTGTTCAGGCTACCGGAGTGCTGGTGTCCACTGGATGCTTGGTCTTGCGAGAGTCTCTCCCTCGGGACTCAACTGCTGCTGGTCAGTTCTCCCTTTGCAGGTTGCCATGGCATTGATCTTTTTGGTTACAGGTTCTTGGTAGCCTGTAACTAGAGAGTCCCATATGTGAGGACTGACTTCCTGCTTGTTCTCAGAGAAAGCATAGTTATTCACCTGTAACAGATGTTCTACGGGGAAAGCAGGAATCAGTCCTCACAACTCTCCCTCCTCCTCTTGGAGTTGCTTCTTTACCATCTTATATTTTGCCATCTTAGCTATGACATTTGACTGAGGCAAGATGGCACCCTTGGGTGGGAAGTGGATCACGCATGCGTGGTGCATCTCCCAAAGGCTTTCCTTTGGAGGGATGCTTCCGCATGGGCTCAGTCGGCACCGATGTTATCCATATGTGAAGACTGATTCTTGCTGTCCCTGGAGAACACCTGTTAAGGTGACTAACTAAACTTTCTGGCGCACAGCATGGCCCCTTGAAAGACTCTTTCCAATGTCATCAAGGAGCTTGTGGACCCGGCCCGGTGGGTGGTTGTTGTGGGTGCAGTTGAACTTGGCCCATTTGAGGGCTGACTCCACCACTGTAGAGTGGTGTGGGAGCCGTGCCTTGTCGAATCCCCGTGCAGCCTACATTGGGTACTTAGCATCGAGCTTTTGGGAGGAAGCGGGTCCAGTGGCAGGATTCTGCCACAACTTGATTAGGTTGTCGCACAGCAACAGGTGTACTGGGAGCAGTGCAGTCTGTTTTGGAGTCTCCAGGAACTTGAGCGCCCCCTGAGTTTCTGGCCATTGATCTGTATTGTTGCAGGTTGTAATAGCTGGAGCAGTCATGACCTTCCGCAGAAACTTTGGGTAGGTCAGATCCTCTGGTGCGGCAGGTGGGATGCAGGCATTGTAGCTGCTGTTCCTGTCATCGTGAGGGTGTCTCCAGATGCTGGGGACCTCTGTGCAGTCGCCACCTCGCCCCAACTGGGCATTCCCATGTGGCCTGGGGACAGCAGGAGTAAGGGGTCCGGTGAGGAGGCCATGGACGGCAGTGATTCTGTTGTGCGGGTGGCTGAGTAGTGTACTGCTTGGGCCATGACTCTGTCGGAGCTTCTGGTTGCGGGCTCTAATGCCTGGAGAAGGAGAGGTTAGCTGTGGTGAAAGGACAGACCATGCAGACAAAGACCACCGCTGGAGGAGACAGACAAGCAGGTGACCCAGCTCAGGAGTCCCTAGAGTGACCCCTTGTGGACCAGGGTTGTCCATGGGTCCCTGGTTGTGGATGCTGAGCCCCTCCAGTTGGCTGAAACTGTCTCTACCAGATCCAAGGGAAGGCGGAGGGCTGTAGGCATACCTGTGGCCCCTGCAGCGATCTGGGGTGCTGCAGATGCTGCTGCTGCTGTGTTCTCTGAGGCTGCGGTAAAGGGTGGCCTGCTCAAGCGAGCCCAATGGTGGTGGTAGAAACATAGAAATATGATGACAGAAAAAGACCACATGGCCTGTCTAGTCTGTCCTTCCATATCAACAACTACAACAGTCCCCTTTTTACCTTTAGAGATCCTCTGTGTTTGTCCCATGCTTTTTTGAATTTAGTTACTGTCCTCATCTCTACCACCTCCACTGGGAGACTATTCCATGGATCCACTACTCTTTCCGTAAAGAGAAATTTCCGCATATCACTCCTGAATCTATCTCCACCCTCATCCCATGTCCCCTTGTAGCAGAACTTGCTTTCAATTGAAAGAGGCTCTCTCCCTGAACATTTATGCCACGGAGGTATTTAAACATCTCAATCATATCACCTCTATCCCGCCTTTCCTCTAAGGTGTACATATTAAGATCCTTCAGTCTGTCCTCATATGCTTTATAATGAAGACCACTAATCATTTTAGTAGCCACCCTCTGCACCGACTCCATCCTGTTCACATCCTTTTGAAGGTGCAGTCTCCAGAGTTGCACACTATACTCCAAATGAGGTCGCACCAAAGACTTAGAGAGAGGCATTATCACCTCCTTTTTTTCTGCTAGCCATTCCTCTCCGTATGCACCCAAGCATCCTTCTAGCTTTTGCCGTCGCCTTTTCTACCTGTTTAGCTACTTTAAGATCATCAGACACAACCACACCTAGGTCCCGCTCTTCTTTAGTGGACAAAAGTACTTCACCCCCTATACTATATTGCTCCCTTGGATTGCTGCAGCCCAAATGCATGACCTTACATTTTTTGGTAATGGCATCTCCTTTTCCGGGTGTGCTGGTTCGCACGGGGCTGCTGCTACTGCGGCTGGAGTATGACAAGCGACACCCGTTGCATTTGCGGCTTCTCCTACCTCTTCTTTGTTGGCGCGGGCTGGAGCGGTGCCTCCATGCCAACGGAGAGGTCTGCCAAGAAGTTTCTTCTCCCTGGTGATGACGGTTCTCCCAGCTTCCTCTGTTGCTGTGGTGCCGGCCAATGGTGCCACGGTAGGCGGAGTCCCTGCTGACATCATTGGCGGTGTCGAGGGAGGTCAAGATGGCCACCACCGCCGGGGAAGCCCTCATATGTGGATCTTCTGCCAGTGCTGGTGCTGTGTCGGGGAGAGGCAGGGTGGCTAGAAGTGCCTGAACCGGTGTCGCTGGTGGGGGAGAAGGCCCCGGAGATGATCTGCTGCAGATGGAGGCCTGGGGGGCGCACATTTGAATGGCAGAAGCAACTGGGGAGTTCACCATCATAGTGTGGAGGGCCGCCGCATGGTTGCAGGCAGCAACGGAGGTGAGGTGGGCCCCCGGGTAGAGGTCCTGGAGGGTGTGCTTTCTTGCTTTTCTTGTATGGGAAGATATTTTAGCGCAACGTGCACATTCTTTGACTTTCTGAGCGATGTCGAGGCAGCGGAACACACTTTGTGGGCATCTGTACAGTTCATTTTTCTTGCGCAGTGTGGGCATTTTTTAAACCCAGGCTTAGGCATCATACCTTTATTGTAGATATAGCTTGTCTGTGGATTTTCTTCTTGTTAGGAGTGGTATAGAACTTATTTGTGTGAGAGTTGGAGAGATCCGTCTTGTGGCAAGGTAGAAGAATGGAAACTGGCTGGCTAGGGTCAGGCCAGTGGGAGGGGGCTGTTGGCTTATGCTCAGAAGGGCAAAAGCCCTTCTGAACTGTGGAGAGTACTTCCTCCTTGGTGCCATCGGATGATGTCACCAGGTGTGGCTGACTCATCCTGCTTGTCATAGGAGAACTCCTCTCCCACCCCAATATGTTTCATTGTTCTTTTTGACTGTCATATTTGTTTTTGTAGTTCCTGCAATCAAGAAATTTGTTTTTATCTGTAAACCACTATGATATACCAACCATTAGCAGTATAGCAAATCTTTGCAAATAAATTAAATTGAAACAGGACAAATAAACACATCAGTGGGGATATTCAGCAGCGGAAGCTAGCCCTTGTAAAGTGGCTAGCTGCTGTTGCTGAACCTTACACCTGGATATTCAATGCTGGGGCCATATCTGGCTATTGGTAATGAATATCTTCTGCGGTGAAAGTTAGGCTACCCCTTATGGTGGCTAACTTTCGTTGCTTAGGGATTACCGGCCAGCAGCTGAATCTTGCTGCTGTCTAATTCCTTATCGTTCCTTCATTTTAGTCCTCCACCTCTGGGTAGTGCACCTCCTCCTGCAGCATGGAGACTGGACCAGTCAAAACTCGTGACATCATTGGATATACACTGATGGTCTTCTCCCATTCATCCCCCAGTGTGTCCAGTCTCCATGCAGCAGGAGGACATAGTGAGCCTAGGTGCTGGGCTCACTAGAGGAACAGTTGAGGAGCAGTGTAGGACAGTGTTAGGAGCAGGTTTTCAAACTTTCAGTTCTAATTGGCTCATTTACCTTAAATTTCAATCAAGTTTCAATTGAATTTCTATTAAGTTTGAGTTCTTTAAGTTTTTTTTTGGTAATATCCCTTTAAAAAAAAGAAAAAAAAAAGCCTAAGCCCTTTCTGTCTGCCGTGCCGAAACAGATCAGTGCCCGAGATCTCTGCCCTTGGACGGTATGGGGTAGAGTGCCTCGGAGGCTGCCCGCACAGCTTCGAGGCTACGAAGCATCTGATCGCCGACATCAAGAAGCCTCTTTATTGTGGCAGAGCTGCCCTTGCCGCGGACGTCGCTCGCGGCAGCGCTGAGTGACGTCGCGGCTGGAAGGGCTGTGTCCTTTTGCACGGTAAGCCTGCTTTGCCTGATCCGGTTCACGGCGCAATGTGGGGGAACAGAAGGCCACTTGCTGCGGAGGCTCAGCTAGAATATTGGCACCAAACTCCCCAGATGCGCTTCGCGGCCATTTTGTTCACACGATTTTCGCTGCATAGGGGTTTAGAGCGGCGGTTCTCTTGGGGATCGCATCAGGTCTCGGTGCTGTAACCAGCGTTTTTATTTAGTCTTAATTTCGTTTGATTTATTTTCGGGGGGGGTCTCGGGTTCGGGGATTCCCTGTGAGAATAGTCCTTGGATTTTTTGTCTCTGCTTTTGCCTCGGATTAAAAAAAAAACAAAAACCTGCGTGCTGGGAAGTGCTGTGGTATAGAGAGAAGGCATTCCTTATTTTATTTTAACTGTTTTTGTTTTCCTTAGCTTAATTTTGGGCCTCTCAGTTTAGCGGGAAATTCACTTTGATTCTTTAGATTTACAGTACGTAAGATAAAATAAGGACAAAAGCCTTTCTTCGATCTGTTTTATATTTTGACGAAGCACTGACAGATATAAATGTCCGGCTGTCGTGATCAGCCTTTGGCAGCTACCTGTTGACACGGCAGCTGAGGTGACCGGTTCTTTTTCCCGTGTGCATTTGCCATGGCGCAGATAGGCCGCGTATTAAGACAACATTTTTACTTCTTTTAGTCACGTATGGAAGAATTAATTTACATTAGATTGATTGGGTCCTTCTTTCAGCTTAGGAGGAGTACTGTTTACATTGATAATTTTGAAGGCGTTGGTTCCCAGACCTTGGTTTGGCGGAGATTAAAAAAAAAAGAAAGGGGGCTCTTTGCTTAGAGGGGCGTCCTTAACTGCAAGCACAGATAGAAGATCTAACCCTGTCCATTTAGGACTAATACTGTTTGCCACTGTCTTGGTCTGTAGCCTCTGTGCCCCAAGCCCACCGCCCAGTTGGACGCCAGGCGTTCACTTTTATTTGCCCCTATTCTACAGACGGGCAGGCACGGCAGGGTTGCAAAGCGCTTCAGCTGGATTAAAGAAGGTAGACAAAGTCTCTTGCAGGCCGATATCTTCAATACCTCCCATTCGAAGGCCCAGAGTCCTCTTACTCATGGCAACCAGCGGCATTTAGGTGTGGGAGTTGCTTAGGCAGGTGCGCAGGTGATTACTCCCCTGTGGGGTTTTGCATGCCGGGGGAGGCAGATACCGGGGAATAAACCAGCACGCCTCCTGGAGGGTCAGTTGCAGTTGATAAAATTGATTTTATTTTACTTCTTCGACAGCTTGTGCTTGAGTCTGTGGTGGGGCGCAAGGCTGGTGATCCGGTTACGTAACCGGGTTCAGTTTGAGGGAATGTTCCCAGTCCATCCTATCTCCAGGAACAAGCAGGAATGAGTCTTCACATATGGGTATCGTCGGTACCGATGGAGCCTGCGCGGGAACGCTCCCCAGCGTCCAAAAGGAAGCTACAGGGTAAACTATTTAAGACAAATAAGAGAAAATATTTTTTCACTCAGCGTGTAATCAAACTCTGGAATCTGTTACCGGAGGATGTAGTAAGGGCTGTTAGTATAGCTGGGTTTAAAAAAGGTTTGGACAAGTTCCTGGAGGAAAGGTCCATAAACCACTATTAAAAAGGGACCCAGGATATCAATGCTTGACCCAGTACAAGCATTGTGGAACCTGTGTCTTTTGGGGATATTGCTAGGTACGTATGACCTAGATTGGTCACTGTTGGAAACAGGATACTGGGCTTGATGGACCTCGGTCTGACCCAGTATGGCATGTCTTATGTTCTTATGTTCTTACCTGTAACAGGTGATCTCTGGGAACAGCAGGAATAAGTCTTCACAACCCACCCACCTCCCTAGGAGTTGTATCTCTCTATCTTTCTTTCCTTTCCTCACTCTCTCTTTGTCTCAGCTTTAAAACTCGAACTGGAGAGAGGCGGTTAGGAAAGGCGGGAAGGCAGCGCGCAGGCGCTGTGGGATGCTCCTAAAAGCTTTCCTTTTGGATGCTGGGGAGCGTTCCCGCGCAGGCTCTGTCGGTACCGACGATACCCATATGTGAAGACTTATTCCTGCTGTTCCCGGAGATCACCTGTTACAGGTAAGTAACTGTGCTTTAGCTGTCCTTGATATAGGAGGGTATCAAGGGGTGTGACTTTCATGTAATTCTTCTGTATTTAAGAGAAGTGTTACTTGGATTTGATCGGGACAAGGTCCGTCCATATCTTTAAGATGCAAAACTTATTCAAGACACGATGACTGGATGTGGACAGGTGAGAACAGGTCCTCTTGATTGCTGGGTAACTTTTAGAGGGCGATGTGGATGTTTCCAGGGCAGTTAGTAGGTACTTGGGTACTACTCCTGAGAAGTGTCCGATAGAAGGCAGGAACAACTATGAAGAGATGTTTTTGAGATACATTAAATAGAATAATGCACAAAGGTTGTAAAAGCGGCATACAGTGCATGGCAGATAAAGGAGATGCTTCCATCGGTCTATGGTCAGTGAGTAACCTGATGGGGTTGTTTCATCTCGGGGGGCCAGAGTGTGTGTCTATTAAAGCATTAATATTGATTATAAGGGAGGCTATTCTTTCTTATAGCAATGCTACGTTCGTCTACAATTTGGTGAACTTCGGTCCTAGGTAAAACCGGAGCTAGGAATAAAGATGTCTTTTAAAATGAATGCTCTAATAGGATGCTGCATTTAAGTTTGTAGCATCTACAGTTCTGCGGGAAACAGGAAGGATTTCCATACCACACATGTAGGTAGTTTGGCAAGCTAGTGTATAGGAAGCAAATGACATCTTTCCGTCAGTCTATGGTCAGTGAGGAGTCGGATAGAATTGTCTACTGTTTCTTAGCCTAGATTAGGTATATATATTAAGGCGGGAATGTTGCTCGTAAGGTCAGCTGTATTCGCTTATAGCCAGACTACGTGCGGCTGCAATTTGGCAAACTTCGGTTCATATCTTGCACTTGGGTGCGATTGGGGCCGGATCCGTAGGGGTTTTCGGAGCCGGGCACTGTTCTACTTCTTTCATGCCTTGGAAGCATGGAAGGATCTCTCTGTTCTGGCTGGATCTCAGGAGAGTACATGGCTGTTTTCAGGTATCTAACATGAGTTTGTCTCATTACTCAAACTTACAGAAGCATACTTACACATTTTGATAGGACAGCACATCAGAAGTTTCTAGTGTGCCCTTCCTGAGGGTACTTTTCAGCATCAGACTAGCCCTTAGGTTAGACGGCGACAGCGATTCCGCACATCTTCACCGAGTTTGTGTTGGAGGTTGCTTCGGCTCGGCGGAAAGGAACTATCTTAGTTTCCCTTGCCTCAGCGATTGGGTGTTTTGACCAAAGTCCAGGGATGAAGGGGTACAAATTACACCCAGAACAGTAACATTTCTTCAGACTCATTGAGTGCTCATTGCTTCAGACTCACTGTGTGCTCAAAGCGGTCAAAACTAGGTTAGGCTGTCTCAAGGCCTAGGAATCTTAATGGTTCCGTTTGACTTTCACTGGAGAGCAGAGTTTCTGCCGGAGTGGAGAGACGATGTTCTTTAACAGCTAATTAGCAGGTTGTAATTGGAGCAGGCGCCATCGGAGTGGAGCTGTCCTCGGCTACTTGGGGCAATGGCGATGAAGGGGAGGTGGTTCCTTGAGACAGAGTTTCCAGGCGTACCTTACAAAGTACTTCTATAGCGATTGTCGAGCCAGAACAATCATCTAAACAAACATCGTTCCTTTAATGGCCTGGGAGATTGGGCACGAAGGCAGGGCGCTGGAATATCCGCAGTGGGTCGCATGGTTGATGGAGATGAATCGCACAGGCTGTGGGGCTCATTGCATGGTTCTGTTCGCAATAGCTCTGACGCTTCAAACGTTCGAATCCGGAGGAATGGATTGGGCAGGGTCAGGACTGTCCGACGGATACGTATCAGTGGTTTTCCTAAATCGGTATGAGGACACAAGCAGGGCGGTCATGGAAGTGGAATCAAGGGTTCCGTTCGTGTAGAGGGAGTCTCGCCTGCAGATACTTTGGCGGCACTCCTTGCAGGAATACACAAGGTGGTGCAGAATCTTCTCAAGTGGAGTCCACAGGAATGCCGGAGAGTGGTAGCTTCTTCCGGGACGGGTTTGTACAAATAGTCATCAGGTGGGTTCTCCGATCCTAGACCTCAGGACGATCTTTCTTTTGACCAAAGTAAATACTTTGGGTACAATAGTAGGCGAGAGGATGTTGAAGGGCATCGATGCTTCGAAGCAATCTTCACCGTGGACCACCTTCTCGATGCTTTTGCCCTTCCGTGGTGCTCATAGGGGCAAGTGATGCACCTTTAGGCGGGAAGGGAACCGCGCATGCGTGCCTGCATTCCCAAAGGCTTTCATAGAAAGCTGGGGAAATGCTACGCTGGGGCTTCATCGGCGCCGATGACACCCATATGTGAGGACTGATTCCTGCTGCTCCTGGAGAACACCTGTTACAGGTGAGTAACTACTCTTTACTGCGGTGAATTCTTTTGTACTTGTTTGGAAGATAGAAAAGCCTGTAGACGGTTCTATATGGAGTGATAATGTAATATTAGCAGTTTGGCATGTTTTAAGAGGCCAGCAATTCCATTGGTTGAGCTCCAATAACACTATAAGAAGGCCTTTTCTTATTTATTAATTTCTTAGTCATTTTATAAGAGTTCTCCCAAATAGAGGTTGTTTTAGGGTCCACTTCTTTTTGAACAGTGCAGTTCTCGTCACAATTTATTTTTATTTATTTATTTAATGTCTTTTTTATACTGCGCTCTTTAGAATCAGCGTGGTTTAATTTAACAACTCGTGCAGCGCAGGCAGGGCCCACAACTGGACTTACAATGAACAGGGGTTTCTAAACGTGATGACAGGGTAACTATGTACAGGCAAGCTAGCTGTCACAGGTGATGTGGGCAGCTCACAACTATTTACAGATTTATTAACTATATGCAGATTAACTAGTCAAAGCATGTGCACAATTCCATCTGCAGATTGTCTCGTGATCTAGTGAGTGGGGTTGCAATCCTGCAGGGTGGCTGTAATGGGGATGGTGGTCTTATCTTAGAAAGGCACAATATCTTAGAAAGGGTATAGTAGAATTAGAAAAGGCACAGAGAAAGATGACCAAACTGATAAAGGGGGTGAAAGGAAAGGCTTAAAATGATAGGGTTCTTCAGTTTGGAAACAAAATAACAGGGAGGAGATATGATAGAGGTTTACAAAATAATGAATGGAGTGGAATGGGTAAATGTAAATCAGCAGTTTAGTCTTTCTACTTTTGGAAGGAGTAGAGGACATGCAATGAAGCTACAATGTAGCACAACTTAAGTCTAATCGGAGAAAATATTTTTTTTACTACTACTACTACTAAGCATTTATATAGCGCTACAAGTCATACGCAGCGCTGCACAGACATGTATTTATTTATTTACATTCTCTTATATACCGCGCTATTCTGCATCAGTGTGGTTTACATTGAACAAACTGAAATTACATTGAACAGGGCATTATAACTTGGAGATAACTATTTTACAGGGAACATGGGCTATGGAGGGTTAAGTAGCTTGCCCAAGACCACAAGGAGCACCTGTGGGACTAGAAACCCCAGTCCTTCTGGCCCAAGGTTGCTGTCCTCTAGTGAGATTTGAACCCCCAACCTTTTGGCCTGAAGTACCTTGCCCCAACCACTAGGCCACTCCTCCACTCCTATGTAAGAGACAGTCCCTGTTCATCAGAGCTTACAATCTAGTCAAGACAAACACAGAAGGTGTAGGCAGGGATAATAAAGCAAGGGGAAAGAAAAAGGAGAGCAGGTGAGTCAAGATCCAAAAGCAGCAGCGAAGAGGTGAGTTTTCAGCCTGGATTTGAAGAGGGTTAGAGAAGGTGCCTGGCGTACAGACACAGGTAGTTTGTTCCAGGCATAAGGCGCAGCAAGGTGAAAGGAGCGACGTCTGGAGTTAGCAGTAGAAGAGAAGGGCACAAATGGAAGCAGTTTGCTAGAAGAGCGGAGTTCCTGACGGGTGTTGTAAGGAGAGATAAGTGAAGAAAGGTAGTGAGGAGCCGAAGAGTGAATGCATTTATAATAAGGTCACAGGAGAAGTTTGAACTGGATGCGGAAACAGATAGGGAGCCAATGAAGTGACTTGAGAAGAGGAGTAATACACTCAACGTGTAAGCAATCTCTGGAAATCAATGCATAGGTGTAGTTTAGGGGGGCAGTACCTCCCCCCTCCCAAATATTGCAGGTACTAATGGCGAACTCATCCCCCTGCTCCCACTGTCAGTATGACTTCCTTGCCCTTTGCCTCACTCCCCTCAAGAAGACAACCTACACTGATGGTAGGCTGTGGTAAAACATGTTAGTGCAGCTGGGTTTAAAAGAGGTTTAGACAGGTTCTGGACGAAAAGTCCATAAACCATTGTTAAAGTAGACTGGGAAATCCACCATTTATCCCTGGGATAAGCCACATGGAATCTATGTACCTTTTGGGAATCTGGCAGATACTTGTGACCTGGACTGGCCACTGATGGAAACAGATTAGTGGGCTTGATGGACCTTTGGTCTGACTCAGTATGGCTTATGTTATGTTTTTATGACGTATCTTATATTACTAGATTTCATTGAAAGATTGATCAAAGGTAGTCTGTTTTTTCCAGTGTGGATCTGGTTTTGTACATGTTCATCATTTGTCTTTCAGGTTATCTACAGGAAGCTTATTTCTGGACTAAGCAAGTTCTGACAATCATGGAGAAGTCTCTGATCATACTAAGAGATGTAACGGATGGATCCCTTTATGAAGGAGTGGCCTATGGCAGCTACACTAGCAGGTCTCTCTTTCAGTACATGTTTATTGTGCAAAGGCACTTTGGTATCAACCACTTTGACCACCCGTGGCTTAAACAGCACTTTGCCTTTTTATACAGAACGGTCCTCCCAGGTAAGTCAGACAAAAAAAATCAAACTATTCTCATATCTGATCATTTAAGTTACCTGTTTTGTGATTACAGCAGTGCAGTGAAGAGGCAATAAAATCCGTTCTACTTAAGTATAAAACAAAGTGGTGTGAATTCAATAACAAGGTAATTGTAAATAGTTTTCTGGTATTCGAATCATGTATATATCTCTGATAGTTGTGTGTCATCACTACCTTGTTCAATGTAATTCAGTTGTTTTCTGTAAACGGCTATGATTCTTGATATGACGGTATAAAAATCATATAAATAAATAAAAATAAAATTCTGCCCAACAGCCCCTGCAGAGCGGAGGGGGCCCAGGCAGGAAGGGCGACTCACACAGTGGCAGAGAACGCAGAGCAGCAAACTTATTTTCAAATGTTCACCGTATTGACTCCTACTCTTTTTCCCTCAATTGAAGTTTTAAGGCCCAGCAGCCACTACGTCCTCTGCTGGGCCAGAGCCACAAACCATCATGAGGCTTTGGCGTAGCAGCAGGAAATAATGGCTACTGAACCTAAAAACTTCAATTGAGAGAAAAGGAGCAGGAGCAATGTGGTGAACATTTCAAAGTAAGTTTTTCGGGGGAGGGGGATAGCCATCGCCACTATCTCCCCAACAATGGGGGACCCTCTATTTATTTATTTATTTATGTATGTTTGTGGTTTTATTCCGCTATATCGAGTAAGCAAAGCGGTTTACAATTGAATCAACAGATACATTAAAACATTTAACAGTACTTGGATGGAGTATTGAGAGTGGTGTTCGTTTGACATCTTCTTTGTCGGTTATTGGGTGCTACTTAACATAAGAACATAAGATATGCCATACTGGGTCAGACCAAGGTCCATCAAGCCCAGTGTCCTGTTTCCAACAGTGGCCAATCTAGGTCATACGTACCTAGCAGTTTCCCCAAAAAACACAGGTTCCGCAATGCTTGTACTGGGTCAAGCATTGATATCCTGGGTCCCTTCTTAATAATGGTTTATGGACCTTTCCTCCAGGAACTTGTCCAAACCTTTTTTAAACCCATCTACACTAACAGCCTTTACTACATCCTCCAGTAACAAATTCCAGAGTTTGATTACACGTTGAGTGAAAAAATATTTTCTCTTATTAGTCTTAAATAGTTTACCCTGTAGCTTCATTGCATGTCCCCTAGTCTTTCTGTATTCTGATGATGTAAACAATCGATCTGCATTTACCCGTTCCGCTCCATTCATTAATTTATAGACTTCTATCATATCACCCCTCAGCCGTCTCTTTTCCAGGTTAAAGAGCCCTAACCTTTTTAGCCTTTCTTCATAGTATCCTTACATCCCCTTTACCATTTTCGTGGCTCTTCTTAGATTAGTTGGGAGAGGGCTGTAGGGGCTATTTTTCTAATGATCTTGAACGTGATCATCAGTAATTTGTATTTTATCCAGCTCTGGATGGATAACCAATGCAAGTCATATAGGTTTGGAGTTATATGATCATAAGAACATAACATATGCCATTCTGGGTCAGACCAAGGTCCATCAAGGCCAGTATCTTGTTTCCAACAGTGGCCAATCTAGGTCACAAGTACCTAGCAGTTTCCCCAAAAGATACAGGTTCCACAATGCTTTTATTGGGTCAAGCAGTGATATCCTTGGTCCTTTTTAATAATGGTTTATGGACCTTTCCTCCAGGAACTCCTCCAAGCCTTTTTTAAACTGAACTATACTAACTGCTTTTACTACATCCTCTGGTAACAAATTCCAGAGTTTGATTACACGTTGAGTGAAACAATATTTTCTCTTATTAGTCTTAAATAGTTTACCCTGTAGCTTCATTGCATGTCCCCTAGTCTTTCTGTATTCTGATGACGTAAACAATCGATCTGCATTTACCCGTTCCGCTCCATTCATTAATTTATAGACCTTTATCATATCTTAATCAGCCTTCTCTTTTCCAGGTTGAAGAGCCCTAACCTTTTTAGCCTCTCTTCCACCCCCTTTATCATTTTGGTGGCTCTTCTTTGTACCTTTTCTAATAACGCTATATCCTTTTTAAGATATGGCGACCAGAACTACATACAATATTCAAGGTGCAGTCGCACCATGTCAGATACAGAGGCATTATAATATGCTTTGTTTTATTTTCCATTCCTTTCCCTATGATACCTAGCATTCTATTTGCTATCTTGGCCGCTGCTGCACACTGTTAAGGTGCAGGTTTCTTTGTTTTTAAAGGCAGAAGTGTATAAAAATAAAAATCAGAAGGAACAGAGAACCCGGGGGACAAACAGGGCTGAGGGGAGGATATTCCTCCTTCCCCCTCTCCCCCAGTCTCAGATCCGGTGGTAGCTGACACCACTTCATCCGATGACTGGACTGCGAAAGCATCATTAAACCAAAATATGCTCTCCTTGGAATGCACTCTGGCAGCCTTACTGGCAGCATCGGTAACCTTAGAACCAACACCAACGTCTTCCATTCCGGCAGCCCCAGCATCAATGTCACCTGGACCATCCTTACAACAGATACAGCAGACCTCGATTCTGATGTCAGCTTTGATACTGATGTCAACTTCGATGCCAGTGATACATCCTTTGCCGACTCAGTCAGCTTAGTCGAGGACCCAACTACCAACTCCCATTCCGCCCTCTGTTGGCTGCATCAACCACGGTTCCTGCACTGAACCCATTGTCCATGCCGATGCCAGCGACTTCTTTGATGCCAATGCCAATGAGTACTTCAATGCCCATGCCGATGTCATCCTCGATGCTGATGTCCACATCGATTCCGATACCAATGACATCTTCGATGCCAATGCCCACATCTTTCTCAGTACAGATGCATGCTTCACAACCTTCTAGATTAGATCCTAATGCCATCATTCCACCAGCAGAACCAGAGACAATCAAGGGATATCGATACAAAAAACCTCGGCGCCTCCGATTCTCCCCGGAATACGACTCGGACTCCACCGATTCGGACCACAGATCTCTGGACTCCAGTGATCTCAGAGACTTCATCTCAGGGTCTTCTCCAACTCCATCTGATACCCGGAAAAAATTGCTTCCAGAGGATATGTCATTTCAGGAATTTATAAAAGACATGGCGGCGGGTCTTCCCATTCCAGCCTCCACGAAGCCGGAGCACAGGGCTGAAGAACTTGAAATATTACAGTATCCTACATCGCCCAAGAAAGCCACCATCTTGCCGGTACATCGCATCCTTCAAAACCTCATGCTCCGGATGTGGGAGACACCACTCTCCATAGCCCCAATAAGCAGATGCCTCAACACCATGTACAGAGTTCAGAATGCCCGGGCTTCCAAAAGCCACAACTGCCACACCATTCCATTGTTGTTGAATCGGCGATGATGCGCATTAAAAGTGCAAAGGCCCATGCTTTGGTTCCACCTGGCCGAGAATCGAAGACCCTTGATTCTTTTGCAAGATGATCTTTTCAAGCCTCTATGCTAGCAAGTCGCATCAACTCTTACATCTTGTACATGGGCATTTTCCTCAAGGAGATCAACAAGGAAAAGTGTCCTGCCTTCCGGGCAGTTCTCTCACACAGCCAGAACATCTCCAAGTTTATCAACAGAGTGGCTTTCAAGGCTTTTGAATTGACAAGCAGGGCATCCTCCTTAGCCAAAGGAGCAAGAAAACTTGCATGGCTACAGGCGTCCGATTTAGAGCTTTGGGTGAAAGAAAAGTTAGGCAACATACCCTGTACCGGAGAAAACCTCTTTGGTTAAAAACTGGAGAGAAAAAGCAGGCAAATTGGAAAAAGACGATACCACTCTGAAAAACTTGTCTTGAAAAACGGCAGATCCCTCCAAGAAAAGGGTTCAGAACAAAAAGCCCTTCTATCCAAACAAAAGAAAGCACTTCTCATCCTACCATCACTGCTACCTTCAACAGCAGAAGCAATAGGTGGCATAAACAAGCCAAAAAGCCTCGGTTGGCAAAGCAACAGCCTCAAACTCAACCAGCGTCCTCGGCTTCAACCTTTTGACTTCTAACTAGGGAGCAGTCCAGCCATCTTCATTCCCGGGAGGATTTCCAAATGAACTATTATTGCTGAGTTAATAATAATATAATGATGATGTTAGACCGTTCCACTTTATGATATTTCACTATATATACCTGCTCTGTTAAATGTTATTTATGACATGTCTCTATACCCACTCAAGATCTCTAGTCTGATGTAATTGCTTTTATTTAATTATTCATATGCTATTCCCCGGTTAATCCTTGTTTTATTCCCCTGTTACCTGTAACTTGGACAAGTTCTCTAAGTCTGAGTGCATTTTGTTTAATGTAAACCGCACTGATGTCAAATAGCGCGGTATATAAGAGCTGTTAAATAAATAAATAAATTATGCAATGGAGAACGATAACATCAGAAAACTGGACCTTGTCAATAGGCCATAAGGGCTACCATCTCAACTTCCAACAGTTCACTCCTCGACACTTCAAGAGCCAAGCCCTCTCCAGAAACCAGCTCGACAACCTCCTATAGCAGGAGACGGCCTTACTCCTGGCTCAAGATGCAATAGAGCTGGTACCTCCTCAAGAACATTGTCAGGGGTTCTTTTCTCCATATTTCCTCATTCCAAAGAAATCAGGAGGCCTCTGGCCCATCCTAGACCTTTGAGATCTCAATAAGTATCTCGAAAAAGAAAAGTTCAAGATAATATCGGGGCTGTGGGAGGAGGAGCAGCACCTTTAAAAAGAAAGCGCTGCCAGGCGGCCCGCGCCTGACGGGCCCGCGCCTGAGGGCCTCGCCAGAGGGCCCTTTGGCGTGGCCCTTAGGCAGTGGCCCCCTTGATTCCCCCACCGCACTGTTCCAGCGAACCAGCTCTCCTCTCCAACACGTTCTTCCAGTTTAATCGTCCACCGACTCTCTGTGGCACCTCACCGTGTAAAGAAGGACACCACCAGTCGATGAGGTAAATTCCTCATTCCATAGCTGACACCTACAGGGACTGTAAAAAGCCGAACATTTTACCATTTATCTTACCCCTTTCCAATGCTAAACTGCCTTACTTGAAACTGCAGATGTATTCTTTAGATATCTTGTTGTGATTAGCCCTCGCTCTTATACCTGTACCTCTTAACCTATTATAATCGTGCCACAGTACTGACACAGTGGATACATTACTGTCTCATTGTTACTTTCCAACTGCTACTACCACCCCAACTTGTAACTCACCTAGTTTACCACAGCACTGACACGGTTCTGTTACATGTACTGTTACTTTGTTACACTTTGTTATATTCTAGCTGCTACTGCCTTAAATTGTACCTTGCTATCAAGCTACTGCCTTAAATTGTACCTTGCTATCAAGCTCCAATCCTACACCCAAAGTAGCTGCCCCACTTTGAACATCCAAAATGCCCTCTTCCTTATCCTTATTCCTCTTCCTCCTCACCGCTTGGGCCCCCAACCTGTTACTGGCCCTCAATCCTGATATCAAGCATATCCCAATCCTCTTTAACTATAGCAGAAGATGGTCTGAGAATCCTCGTCAACATTCAACAAAAGACAGTGCCCTTCATCCCCACCTTCTACACATCCCCTTACAAGATTTTAAAAGGATCCAAACTGAGAAATGTAATTACCAACAGCTACTAAAATGTGCACTTATCAATTCCAGATCAACACGCTCAAAATGGCCAGCTGTCAATGACCTTATAACTCTACATGATCTCGATATTCTAATGATAACAGAATCTTGGTTATCCGATCATGATAATGCTCTAATCAACCTGATGTTACCACCTGGTTATTCAACCTTTGCCTGCCATAGGTCCCACCAGAGAGGAGGTGGAACACTCATTTTTGCCAAATCCAACCTTCAATTTACTATAAAGAATTCTATCAGCTCAACCTACCTGGATATAATATCCATATCGAATGAACACTGTTCAATAAATCTTTTATACCGAGCACCAACTGCATCACCAGATGACCTCCCGTCAATAATCGACTTAGCTTGCAACTCCGCTAACCCACGCACCCTAAATGTCCTGATGGGAGATTTCAACCTGCCATCCCTACATGATACACATTCGACAGCATTCCTCGACGCAATGAATGAGCTGGGCTACACGCAACTTATCAACTCCCCTACTCATAACAAAGGTGGCATACTTGACTTGATCTTCATACCACAGACCGCTATCAACACCTCCCAGAGTTTGTTACTCTCCATAACTCCGGTACCCTGGTCCGACCATCATTTACTCCTATTTCACATACCCACCAACAATCTTGGCATTTCCAGCACCAAAACACACGCTCCCACTAGAACCGTGACAACACGCTTTCGACCACTTGTTAAGGATACAGCTCTCGAGAAGATCCTACCTCTACTCACCAACAATTCTCATGACCCAGATGAATTGGTTTCCAATTGGGACGACACCCTCAGAGCTGCCTCCTGCCTATCATCCGTCAACAAAAACCAAGTGAAACGCGATCACGCACCATGGTACTCTCTGGATCTACGAACATCGCTCATCCAGCTACGTAAACTAGAAAGACAGTGGCGCCACAATCGGACTCCTGAGGCACTTGGTGCATACTCCACACACCTGCAAGACCACCGAAGAAAAACCATGGAAAAAAGAAAGTTGTATTACTCAGAACTACTAAAGCGATCACTTAACAAACCTCATGATCTATTTAACATAGTGAAGTCACTAACTGGCGATCCAGCACTAGCCCAAACAACCTTGCCACAGCCGCAAGACTATTCTACCTACCTTCAATCTAAGATGATACAAACCAAGGACAACATGAATACATCCATATTTCATACCTCCCACGGACTTCCACAACCAACCCCATTACTATCATTCTCCAAGGTATCCAACAAAGAAATTGCAGATATCATCACATCTATCAACCTCACCACTGCCCCCAATGATCCCTGTCCTGCTAGTTGGATTAAAGAATTGCGCCATGACCTCAGTCCATTTATATGCAGAATTTTGAATCAATCATTCATAACAGGATCCTTCCCTCAAAGCTTAAAAAACACTTCAATCCGCCCTCTGCTAAAGAATAGTAAACTTGATCCATCTAAAGTTGAGTCATTCCGGCCAATCTCGAGCATCCCACTGCTTGCCAAAATCATGGAGAAGGTAGTCCAACGGCAAATCCAACACCATGTTGATACAGTCGCACCACTGGACCCATCCCAACACGGCTTCAGGGAAGCTCACGGAGTGGACACCATCCTCACAACCCTCTTCAACAACCTAATCACAGGAACTGACAATACCAACCATGGATTCGTCCTCATTTTTTTAGACATAGCAGCTGCATTTGATTCAGTGAACCATGAAACACTTCTAGATCGCCTCAAAGATAAAGGTCTGCAAGGCTCAGCGCTAGCATGGTGCGAATCCTATTTATGTAACAGATCACAACAAGTCAGAGCAGGTTCCAAAACCTCCGAACCATTCTCACTAAAGCAAGGTGTACCCCAGGGTTCCTCCCTCTCGGCATTAATGTTTAATATATACATGCAGCCCATTTGCGCCTTAATCCGCTCCTTCAATGTCCAATGCCTTGCATATGCAGACGACATCTTAATGTACCTTCAATTTAAAATCGATCAACCAGATTTCAATCCAATTATAAGATGTTTTGAGGCTGTAGCAGATTGGCTCCTCTCTCAAAATCTCCGCATTAACCATAGCAAAACAGATGTACTATTCATCTCACGGAACCAGAAGTTCACGCCACCTCCCTCTCTTCTAGTCAATAACATTGAACTAAAGTCCAAAGGTACAATTCGCTACCTGGGCATCACCCTCAACCAGCGACTTGACATGTCAGCACATGTTACAAACACAGCTAAAGCAATCTATCACAAGATCCGATCACTACGCCATCTCCGCCCACTGCTTGACTTCCCTGACTACCGCTCAATTTTCCAAGCCTTAGTCATCCCACACCTTGACTTCGCCAACATTATCCTACTGGGACTCCCACAATCGACTCTTAACCCGTTACGCCTTGCCATGAACTCAGCTGCAAGGGCACTGTCCGGGCTTTCAAGGTCTGACCACATAACGCCAGTTCTAAAGAACCTACACTGGCTCCCGCTACGGGCCAGAGTCCAATTCAAGGTTCTTGTCATGACGTTCAAGTCATGTAAGAATCTTACTCATACACCCATCAGCGATCTCCTCAACAGCACACCAGATAATAGAACTAGGAGATCTACTTCGTTGAATAAACTTGAAGTCCCAAAAGTGTTGGTAAAATGTAAGAAATCAACAGCAAGTAGAGCCTTCTCCATTGCTGCACCTATGGCATGGAACGCCCTCCCAGCAGAAATCCGGGCCATCCCAAATTTGGTACTATTCCGTAAAGCCCTCAAACATCACCTGTTCCTACAATATTACCCTGACAGCATTCCCGACATTTACAATGCCCCCACCTCACCTCCCTGCCTAACCCGTCCCTCAGATCATCTTCCTGTAGATAATGGCTAACCACTATCTCTCCCACTGATCTCCTCGACCATCTAGCCAACCCTCTAGACAAAGGTCATATTTTTATTTACCGTAAGAGCATTATATTTGTTTATAATATGTACATAGTTCCTCCCTCGTTTTTACTCCATGTTTTACATTCCCTGTTCAATGTAAAAAACTTGATGTAACTTGCTTACATTCTTGTATGTTCTGTTTCAAATGTAAACCGCACTGATTATAATAGCGCGGTATATAAGAAATATAAATAAATAAAATAAATATCACTGGGGACCCTCTTACCTCACCTGCAGATAAACTGGCTTTGTGCCCTCGACCTAAAGGAGGCATACACTCACATATTAATCCACCTGTCACACAGACAGTTTGTTCACTTCGTGAATCAAAACATTCACTATCAGTACAGAGTACTTTCCTTCGGTCTCGCATCAGCTCCAAGAGTCTTCACAAAGTGCATGGCCGTCATAGCGGCACATCTTCGCACCAAAGGCATCTACGTCTTCCCTTACTTAGACGATTGGTTGATAAAGGCCGACTCTCCAGTAGAGCTCTCCTCAGCACTCAACAAAACCATAAACCACCTTCAGTCACTAGGCTTGGTGATAAATTTTCAGAAATCTCACCTCGTACCGACCCAGAGGCTAGAATTCATAGGAACAATCCTTGATACCATTCATGGCAGAGCCGGAGGACCAGAGGAGGAGACATACTCTTAGCAGGCTTCGAACCCAAGAGTCATTCTGCATCAGTGAGAACCTTCCTAAAGCTACTAGGCCATATGGCCTCCACAGGGCACGTAGTCCCCAATGCCAGACTACACATGCACCAAACTCAGTGCTCGCTATCATCCCAGTGGACTCAGGCCACCGAGGACTTACACATTTCGATTCAACTGACAACACTACTGGTACGCTTACTCCAATGGTGGACAACACCTGCAAATCTCCTCAAAGGAGTACTCTTCCAAACACCCCATCCACAACATACCCTCACCCAGCGCCATTTTCAAACTCCCCTGATTCAGGGTAGAGCACCTCACCGCTCCAGCCAGCTGCCCTGCTCAGGTGCTCCAGCCCAATCGGGGCTGTGGGAGGGGAGCAGCAGCTCTTTAAAGGCAGCCGGCGATCGGCGGGAACAGCGCCATTTTCAAACTCCCCCGATTCAGGGTAGAGCACCTCACCGCTCCAGCCAGCTGCCCTGCTCAGGTGCTCCAGCCCAATCGGGACTGTGGGAGGGGAGCAGCAGCTCTTTAAAAGCAACCCGCCTCTCGACAGGCCCGCGCCTGTCGGGTCTCGCCAGAGGGCCCTTTGGCGTGACCCTTAGGCGAGGACTGCCAAAAGTAGTTATCCGCAGAGTATCCCATCAAGCTATCAGCCAGCTCCCCCGCTCTCCACTGTTCCTGACCACTAAAGGGGGCGAACAGGAAACCACATGATCTGACTCCTAGATCGAACGCACCAACTCAATCAGAACCACTCACCGAAAACTCAAATAAGTACCATAAAATCAAATAGCTGGAGCTCCCCTAGGGTCGAGCTCGCTCCCACCTTCAACCGGAATATCTCTTGACCACAGCAAGTATACTACATCTAAATGAACTGTCTATAACCGGGACTATCCTTCATGACCTATACATGCTGTTGTCAGTAATCACTACTTTCCCTACCTATCCTTCATATACTGTTATCAATATCTGTATATACTGTTGCCAGTATCCATATGTACTATTAGCAGTAGCTATATATACTATTGGCAGTAATCATTAATCTCCCCACCCATCCTTCATGTACTGTTCCCAGTTGCTATATATACTGTTGTCAGTAACCATTAATTTCAAGTACTGTTACCAGTAGCCATATATATTGCTCTTTCACTATATATACGGTTCTATCACTGTTCACTTACTAAAGTTACTGTTGCCAGTAGCTATATATACTGTTGTCAGTAATCATTGATGTCATGTACTACTGCCATTAGCTATATATATTATTGTCAGAAATCTCTAATCACAGCAGAGCTCCCTCGCACCCAATCCCCCCACCCACAAAAAATACATAATGTCTCCTACAAAACCTGTAAGCCTCCCTCTGACTCTCCTTCTAATAACACTTCTGACACAACACATCTATACATACAAAACCAACCAAAGCCCATACAATAACATCCCCATCATCCACAATCATTACCGAAGCCACTATAATTACTTCCCAACCATTCATAATCACTACCGAAGTCCACCACACAGTTCAACATACACACACTCTCACAATCATTACTCACGCCACGACTCAGACAAACACCATCATAGACTCATCCAAATAAAGCACCAACCCCATAGCACTATAAATGACAATGCAGATAATACTGACACTAAAATAAAACCCATCCTAATAAACATTCGTTCCATACGAAACAAAATACCAATAATCAATGACATATTAAAAGACACAAACCCAGACATTATCTGCATTACTGAGACATGGCTCACACCCACAGACACTATACTATTAAATCAGCTAGCCACACATCAATATGATATATTCAACTGTCATCGAGATGTAAAAAGAGGAGGTGGCGCTCTAATACTCACTAAAAAAAACCTACAATACACCCACACCCTAACAAACTTAAATAATATAGACGGAATGGACATTATCAATATAGAAAATAGAACCCTTGCACTCACCCTCATATAGACCCCCATCAACTGATCAAAAAACCTCACTCCCATCCTTGAACTCGCATGCACGCATCTCAAAGTAAACCTCTCATACTTCTAGGTGACCTGAACCTCCCATCACTGAACCATTCCCAATCGGATAACTTCATGGACGCTATGACACATATGGGCTATACACAGATAATACATGCCCCCACACACAATAAAGGCAACACATTAGACCTCATCTTCCTCCCTTCCACACTTAATAGTCACCAACTACATACCCCGCCAACTATAACCGAAGTACTATGGTCTGACCATCACCTTATATCACTCCACCTCCCGGCACAAGCACCAATAAATACCACACGCACGCACAATACCGCATACTTCACGATTCGCACACTTCGACAAAAATGCATTCCTTGACAAAGATTTACCCATACTCAATACAAACTCAACAGACATCAATTCAATTGTAACACATTGGAATTTAACTGTCCAAAAAGCAGCTGTCCCCACACAAGTCATGCATTAACAAATAAAAAAAACGGAAAAATGGTTCACAAAAGAACTAGCAAAACTAAAAAAACAACTGAGGAAACGAGAAGAGATGGAGGAAAACAAAATCAGACAAAAATAAATCCCAATACATGAACTTACTCAACGAATACAAGAATGCAATCAACAAATCAAAAAGAGATTACCATTCTAAAGTAATAAACTCAGCCATCAACCGCTCTAGAGAGCTATTCGCGATTGTAAAAACATTAACAAAAACAAAAAACTCTGAGCCTAGACAACCAGCAATAAGTGTACAAACTCTAGCAACACATTTTGCAGAAAAATTAAAGAGCAAACCCAGTACCCTGACAGCAATACTACCTTCAAACACAAAAATCACTAACAAATGGACAACTTTTCACATGGTAGATCAAAAACACCTCCTCAAGATCATAACAATGATCAATACCACAACTTCCCCACTCGACCCATGCCCTGTGTCATGGATTAAGTGTGCAAAGGATGAACTGGCTGAAAACTTACAACACATAGTGAACCAATCCCTTTCTCAAGGCATCATGCCTGATGCCTTAAAACTCACAACGCTCCGCCCAATAATAAAGAATAGTAAGCTCAACTCACAAGACCCGAACTCATAAAGACCCATAGCAAGCATCCATCCCGTTTATTGCTAAAATAATAGAAAAAACAATCCAACTACAATTACAAGAACACATTGATGAGCACAAGCCTCTTGACTCACACCAGTTTGGATTCCGCCCCTTCCATGGAGTAGAAACTCTTAACCACACTGATGGACTTCCTCATCAGAGGTACAGATGACTACAGCCAAGGCTTCCTACTCCTCTTTATAGACATCTCTGCCGCCTTCGACAACATCAACCACCATACACTGATCAATAGGCTAGAAAACTTAGGAATAGGTGGGACTGTCCTCAAATGGTTCAAATCTTACATCACACACAGACTAATACGCGTCCAAATAGACCAAGAAGCATCAGAAACATTCCCCCAAGGACAGGGAATACCCCAAGGATCAGCTCTCTCCGCCCTCCTTTTCAACTTGTACCTCCAGCCTATTACAAACATATTTAAAAAACACAGGATTAACCATTTTATCTACGCTGACGACATCATGCTCGCTATCCCCATAATCACTAAAAACCCTACATATGACACCTTATCCGAATGCATGGCTGAGGCTACCTCTTGGATGGAAACCAACTACCTCAGCATAAACCTTAAAAAAACAGAAGCAATGTTCGTAACAAGGACACCTATGACTGAGGACACATACCCAACAACAATCGCAATCAACAAAACAACCATACCTGTTAAAAAAGAGGTCAAATACCTAGGTGTAATAATAGACTACACTCTCACCATGTTACCGCACATAAAACAGACAGTAAAAACCATATTCTACAAACTCAAAACTATACAACACCTAAGGCCGCTCCTTGAAACACATGACTTTAGATCTGTAGTCAGTACACTCATCACACCCCACTTCGACTATTGCAATAGTCTCCTAATTGGCCTTCCACAAAAAAACACCTACCTGCTACAAAGAGCCCAGAACATCTGCGCAAAAGTAATTGCTAAAGCTCGCCTAACAGACCACATAACCCCAATACTGCTAGAATTACACTGGCTCCCTATAAATAGCCGAATCAGAGATAAAATAATCCTAACAACCTTCAAACTCATAAACGGCATCGCCCCCTCACATCTGTCCACACTGCTGCACGCTCCAACTGAAACGAGAACTCGCAGACAAAACGCAGCCCACTCCCTTAACACACCAGAAGCCTTCAGGAAGTCTAAGAAAACTACAAGCTCCAGAGCATTCTCATTCGCTGCTCCTACGCTCTGGAACGATCTCCCAATAGACCTTCGCATCATAAAAGACCTCTCTCAATTCAGGAAAGAACTAAAAACTTACCTATTTTCCGAACACTTTGAAATCCCCTACCCCCCACGTCCAGCTCCACAGCAACCACAGTCACACAAACACAAAACCCCTAAAATTACAATTAACTAACTCCTGACAGTCCTCCGCCACACACACTCCTGACTTACGATAAAAAAAAGGAAATTAATTCCAATACCTACACATGCCCAATAACTATCCAACTCTGTAACACACTATACATAGCCTCTGTAAATAGCCAATGTAAATAGTTTGACAGTTTGTATTATTATAATTACCTGTACATAGTTGAATTATACTGTTCAATGTAAATGTATACAAAAGTGTACAAGATTGTTAAACTGTTCCATGTAAACCGCCCTTGATCTCTGGAAGGGGCGGTATAAAAGAAATAGATAAATAAATAAATAAACAGATGCTTCCAAAGATGGATGGGGAGCCCACATAGATAGTTTCTCCACGCAAGGTCTCTGGATGGCTTCCGAATTCGAACAGATAAATATCTTGGAACTGTGAGCCTTCAGAAGAGCCCTGCAAACTTTCCAACACCACCTAGTCAACTCCTCTGTCTACTCAGGACGGACAACCAAGTCGCCATGTTTGAAGTCAACAAGCAGGGGGGAACTGGTTCCCTTCCCCTCTGCAGAGAAGCTTGTCAACTATGGGACCTGCGACCAGCCCCCAAGAGGATTGAATCCTAGCAATGGTGGACACACAAAAGGTTTATTATCTACAAGCTACCAAAACTTGAGAAGATTCCACTGGAAGATGGTATGAGATACATGTACCAGGATGCTACAACTGGTGGCTGGGAGAGCAGCAAAACTATGGGACCTGGCCATTCAGACCTAGACGCACCTGAGAGCAGTCTACATTCCAGGCCAGGACAACCTATAGGCAGCAGACAGGCTCAGCAGAGTTCTGCAACCACACGAATGGTCTCTCGACCAGTCCGTAGCAAATCACCTATTCGACAACTGGGGAACTCCATGGATCAACTTCTTTGCCACTCAACAGAATGCCAAACCTCCCCAATTCTGTTCCAAAATACAATCGAGCCGCAATCTCACTGGCGACACCTTCATGATTCTGTGGAATCAAGGTCTACTTTATGCATTCCTACCAATGCCTCTCATCCTCAAGATGCTTCTCAAGCTCTGAGAGGACAACGGACACATGATCCTCATAGCCCCATACTAGGACCGCCAACCCATGTTTCCCTTCCTTCTACAGCTTTCCTGGACTCGCCAAATTCATCTTGGCTCAACACTGGGGCTCCTCTCACAAGACAGAGGCACACTTCTTCACCCCAACCTCAGGTCTCTTCGCCTGACAGCATGGCTTCTGAGAGCGTAGCCTTGCGACACCTCCCAATCACTGCAGAAGTCAAACAAATCCTCCTCTCTCCTAGAAAACCAGCCACAAGGAAAACCTACTCGCTGAAGTGGAAGAGATACCACACGTGGTGCTTGCAGAAAGCTCCCAACCCCTTTGAAGTGCCCAGCACGATGCTGCTCAGCTATTTATGCAATCTATCCTCGCAGGGCCTTAAATTGACCTCAATACGGGTTCACCTGAGTGCGATCTCTGCATTCCATACACCAAGAGATGGCAAACCTATCTCCTCGGATCCTCTGGTAGCTCGCTTCATGCGAGAACTCCTGCTCACTAAACCGCCCATACGTCCACCGCCAGTATCATGGGATCTAAAAGTCATCGTGGCACAACTCCTAAAGCCGCCGTTTGAGCCCTTAGCCACAACTCATCCCGCTATGTCTCCTGAAAGGTGCTCTTCCTCATAGCACTCACCTCAGCCAGGCGAATAAATGAACTACATGCTCTAGTAGCCCATGAATCTTGCACACATTTTTACCGAGAGTGGTTCTACGAACACACCCCCACTTCCTCCCGAAGGTAGTCTGTTTTCCACATCAACCAATCCATTGTGCTATCAGTCTTTTTTCCAAAGCCACACGCCTCCCAAGCAGAAGCGACTCTCCATACCCTGGACTGCAAAAGAGCTTAGCCTTTTACCTGCAACGCACTAAAGACATCAGAAAGTCATCCCAACTCTTCGGCACGTTTGACCAAGCCCATCTGGGACTTCCAGTAACAAAACGCACCCTATCCTGAAAAGATGACTGCATATCTCTCTGCTACACCAGTGCAGGCTTATCTCTCAACGAAAGTCATTGCACATGATAGCCACGCAATGTCCACCTCGGTAGCACGCCTTCGATCAGTACTCATTGCTGAGATTTGCTGAGCTGCAACCTGGTCCACCATCCATACCTTCGCAGCTCATTACTGTTTGGACAAAGACTCTTGCAAAGACGCAGCTTTTGGACAAGCAGTGCTCCAACATCTCTTCAGAACATAGATAAACTTCTACCCCCCCCCCCCCCCCCCGCTCAAACACCACCAGATCCATGTTCTGGGGAAATGCAAGTAAGGGACCTACCCAGGTGGTCTGCTACCACGCGATCTGGCAGCTGGGGAGTCCCATACGTGAGGACTACATTCCTGCTTGTTCCTGGAGATAGCATAGATCTCCAGGAACAAGCAGGAATGAGTCTTCACATAGGGGTATCGTCGGTACCGACGGAGCCTGTGCGGGAACGCTCCCCAGCATCCAAAAGGAAAGCTTTTGGGAGCATCCCACAGCGCCTGCGCGCTGCCTTCCCGCCTTTCCTAACCGCCTCTCTCCACTTCTTCTTTTCCGCGGAGCCAGGAGGTCATGTTCCTGTCACCGCTGAAGAATTTCTTTATTTTATTTCTTTGGTCGCGCGTCTGCCTTCTCGACGCTGGACCGGTACCGCCGGTCTTTTCTTTCTTTCTTCTAAAAAAAACAATAATAATAATACTATTCTTTCTCACTTCAGTGCATTTTCTTCTTTGGCCTTAGGCCTAGGACATTTTTCCTCATGGAAAAGCCCGCCTCTGGGTTTAAAAACTGCACGAAGTGCAGCAGCACTATTTCTGTCACTGACACCCATGAATGGTGTCTAAAATGTTTAGGTCCTGACCACTCCATTGCGGATTGTGAGTCCTGCTCCATGATGTCTAAAAGAGGTCTACAGAATCGAGCAGCTAAGCTCAGTACCCTGTTTCTCCAGGACCAAGCAGGAAGTCAGTCCTCACATATGGGTGACATCGGCGCCGACGGAGCCCTCGCGGAGCAATTTTCCCCAGCTTTCAAAGAAAGCCTTTGGGAATTGCAGCGCGCATGCGCGGTCCCCTTCCCGCCCAAGGGTGCCATCTTAGCCAGTCTTCTTTTTTCCGCAGAGCCCTACAGACGTGGTCTTCTTGTCCCCGCTGAAAAAGTTGATTTTTCGTGATTTATTTCTCTTTTTTCTTCGGTTCGACGCCGGTCTCTTTCCTGCCCGGACTCGCGACGCCGTTGCGAGTCCTTCTCTTATTTTTCGGTTTTTCTGATTTTCTGTCAGTTTCGTTTTCGGTTTTTCGCTGGCAGCCCGGTCCTTTGACCTTGCAGGGGCCCTTTTTCCCCCGATGGCTGCCAGTGGTTTCAAGAGGTGTGTTCAGTGTGACAGAAATATGTCACTCACTGACACACACGATAATTGCCTCCACTGCCTTGGCCCGGATCACGAGGAACTGATCTGTGGGGCCTGCAGCAAAATGTCCTCCAAAGCGTTAAGGAGTCGGGGGCATCAGCGGGAACGAATCTTCGCTGATCCCACCCGTACCCGGACCTCGTCGGAGGCCTCGGCGTCCAGAGGCTCCAGCTCTGACCGTCGCCGGAGTTCCTCCGACAGGGGTTCTCCCTCCGGGGACCATCATCGGAAGGTGAAACCCGCGAGGGCGGTGTCGGTGGACGCTCCTGATTCCGCGAGGGCCAGGTCGCATAGCCCCGATAGCCGTCCCGGGTCTTTGGAGAAGGAACATCTCCCGAAGCGACCTCGTCTGGAATCGGAGTTGCCTGCTCGGGTAAGTCCTGTAGTCCTGGACTCGCCTCCGAGGGGTCCGACGTCAGGCCCGACGCCGTCGGGGCCCGAGTCGGGGGCTGCTGGGTCGCCTGAGGTCGGACTCAGGTTGACGGCCTTGGAGAGCAGACTTTCTGCCTTCATGGACCAGCAGCGGGCACTGATCGCTAGCCTCGCTGGCGCCTCTGCCCCGACCGCCGGGACGTCGACGTCTAAGTCGACCCCGGAGACCGAGCCGATCCTAGAGTCCATGCGGGCTCGAGTCGATCCTCAGTCGAGGTCACCCTCGGCCTCCCGTTCAGGACCGAGGTCGTCGACGCCGACTCCCTCGGCGTCGGGGCGGCCGACGCCTCCGCCCGCCCGGACCGACCCCACCGATTCCTCCTCGGAGTCGGCCTGGGAGTCTGAAGAGGAAGAGTCACCTGATTCTTTTCGGACTCGGTGTGTCCCCTCGGACTCGCCTGAGTCCGGACCTCGGAAACAGTCCCCTCCGGAGGATGCCCGGTTCTCGGACTTCGTCAGGGATATGGCCAAGGCTTTGGCCTTCCCTGCGGATCCCGAGGAGGAGCCTCGAGCCGAAGAACTCGACGCCCTTCAGTACGACTCTCCCGCCAGGGAGCACTTTACTGTACCGGTTCCTCCCATGCTGGAACGACTACTCTTCCGCATGTGGGAGAGTCCGGCATCGTCGCCGGTATTAAGCAAGCGGGTCGATTCCATCTATCGAGTCCGCAAGAGCCCTGGCTTCCAAAAAGCACAGCTGCCGCACCATTCCATGGTGGTGGAATCGGCCATGCATAGGCTTAAGAGCCAGAAGATGCACTCCTCGGTGCCTCCTGGCAGGGAGGCCCGCAACCTGAATGGCCTCGGAAGGAAGTGTTTCCAGGGCTCTATGCTTGCTTGTCGGGTCCAGACCTACCAGCTCTACATGGGCATGTACCTTAGAGACCTGGCTAAAGAGATAGCCGGATTCTCCGCTGGGCTGTCCGAGGAACCTTTGCGGAGGTTCCTAGCCTTGACAACTGGTATTCGGGACTGCTCCAAATTCATTTCTCGAGCAGCCTATGATGGCTTTGAAGCATCGGCTCGAGTGGCCGCAGCCGGCATCGGTGCCCGCCGACAGGCTTGGCTTCAGTCGTCTGACCTTGAACCCTGGGTGCAGGACAAGTTGGTCGATGTCCCCTGCCGAGGTGAGAACCTCTTTGGCAAGCCCATGGCTGAGAAGGCTGCACAAATCGAGACGGAGACTCTCACCAGAACTAGGCTCTCTAGGAAGACCTCCACCCCTTCCCAGAAGAAGAAGGGCTCGGGAAAGAAGTCCTTTTACCCGAGAAAGGCGGCTGCCTATAAACACTACCCTCAATATCAGGCCTCCGCAGCTCCCCAACAGGGTCAGCAGGCCAAGGGACGGGGTAACGGGTCCCGTAGGCAGCAAGCCCCCAAGCCTGCACCACCGGCCCCTGCTCAGCAGGGTGGGGGTTTTTGACTTCATCAGCATAGCCTCTCCCCCTCAGCTGGTTCCTCCCAGCACAGGAGGCCGGCTGGTTCACTTCGCCCACAGGTGGTCCAACATCACATCAGATGCCTGGGTGCTTCATGTTGTGAGAGAAGGCTATCTTCTCCACTTCCACCAGGTCCCTCCCTCCTATTTCCCGGGAGAACCTCCACGACTCCCTCTGCACAGGGACTTACTCCTTCAGGAGTTAGCAAGTCTTCTTCAGGAACAGGCTGTGGAACCGGTGCCCCACCACCTGAGGGGTCAAGGCTTCTATTCCAGGTATTTCCTAATACCAAAAAGAACGGGAGGCCTCAGACCCATCCTGGACTTGCGCAACCTCAACAAGTTCCTCGTCAGGGAGAAGTTCAAGATGCTTACCCTTGGAATCCTTCTGCCCTACTTCCAGCAGGGAGATTGGCTATGCTCCTTGGATCTAAAGGATGCCTACACGCACATCCTCATCCACCCAAGCCACCGCCAATACCTAAGGTTTGTGGTGGCAGGAAATCATTACCAATACAGAGTACTGCCCTTTGGCCTATCCTCCGCACCACGAGTCTTCACAAAATGTCTCGCGGTGGTGGCGGCTTATCTCCGGCTTCACGGCCTCTATGTCTTTCCGTACCTAGACGACTGGCTCATCAGAGGATCGTCCTCTCCAGAAGTCACAAAAGCCACACACCGCACTGTGACTCTTCTGCAGTACTTGGGCTTTGTCATAAACTTCACAAAGTCCACTTTGCTCCCCTCGCAAGATCTCGAGTTCATCGGCGCAAGATTGCACACTCTTCAGGCACGAGCTTTCCTGCCTCTCGACAGGGCTCAACGGCTCATGGACCTAGCCGGCCGTTTTCGCAGCCAGTCCCTGGTCTCAGCCAGGCGCTTCCTGAGACTACTCGGCCATATGGCTTCCACCGTCCACGTGACCCCCAATGCCCGCCTGACTATGCGGCCTGCTCAGTGGTGCCTTCGCAAGCAGTGGCAACAGGCCACGGGCGGCCTAGCCGACTTAGTGCGCATCTCCGGCCCGCTGGCTTCTTCTCTACAGTGGTGGCTTCATCGGCCGAACCTAGTGCTCGGAATGCCTTTTCAGTCTCCTCCGCCGGCTCAAGTGCTGACGACCGATGCTTCTCTCCTAGGATGGGGAGCGCATTGCCAAGGGGCATGTACTCAGGGTCTCTGGACCACGTGGGAGTCTGCGCAGCAGATCAACTTCCTGGAGCTCAGAGCAATCCGTCTGGCTCTCAAGGCTTTCTCCCACCTGACTTCTCACCAGTCCGTCCTTGTCCAGACGGACAATCAAGTTGCCATGTTCTACGTGAACAAACAGGGAGGCACGGGCTCCTTCCTTCTCTGTCGAGAAGCACAGAGGCTCTGCTCTTGGGCCGTCAGCCACGGCATTCTTCTCAAGGCAGTTTATCTCCCAGGCCAAGAAAATTGCCTGGCGGACAAACTCAGCAGGATCCTCCAGCCGCACGAGTGGCGCCTGGATCCCTTGGTAGTTCAGAAACTTTTTCTGAAGTGGGGCCTCCCCACGATGGATCTCTTTGCCAGTCCTCTCAACCGGCAACTTCCTCGCTTCTGCTCTCGGCAGCCGCATCCCCTTCGAGTAGCGGCGGATGCTTTTCTGCTCTCATGGTCGAAAAGCCTTCTGTATGCCTTTCCTCCCATACCGCTAGTCTCTCGAACTCTTTTCAAGGTTCTCCGAGACAAAGCTTCCATGATCCTGATAGCTCCTCGCTGGCCCAGACAGCCGTGGTTTCCACTCCTGCTGCAATTGGCGGTAGAGGATCCGTTCCCTCTGGGGTTTCAACCAGATCTCCTAACACAGGATCAGGGGTCCCTGCTACACCCCAACCTCAGATCTCTACATCTGATGGCCTGGCTGCTGAAAGGGTAGTCCTCGCTCCCCTTCTACTGCCGGCAGAGGTGGAAGAGGTCGTCCTAGCTTCCCGGCGACCTTCTACCCGCAAATGCTACGCCCTTAAATGGCGTCGCTTTTCCGCTTGGTGTGCCCAGCAGTCTCAGGATCCCTTCTCCTGCTTGGTGTCGGTGATCTTGCAGTACTTGCTCTACCTCTCTAATCTGGGACTTAAGTCCAACTCCGTCAAAGTTCACCTCAGTGCTCTTTCAGCACATCATGTGCCGGTGGACGGCAGACCTCTTTCCAGTGACCCTCTCGTAGCGAGGTTTCTCCGAGGTCTCCTTCTACTTAAACCACCTCTGCGCCCGCCAGCACCTGACTGGGATCTGAATGTGGTTTTACAGCGGATCATCTGTCCGCCTTTTGAACCTATGGCTACCTGTTCTCTCCGTTTTCTTTCTTGGAAAACCTTATTCCTGATAGCCCTCACTTCCGCTAGACGCGTAAGTGAATTGCAGGCCCTCGTGTCTGATCCCCCTTACACTCGGTTCTACAAAAATAGGGTAGTCCTACGGACTCACCCAAAATTTCTTCCAAAAGTGGTCTCCCCTTTTCACATCAATCAGGAGGTGGTACTTCCGACCTTCTTTCCCAGGCCACACTCCAGCCGAGCTGAAATGGTCCTGCATACCCTGGACTGTAGAAGGGCGTTGAACTTCTACCTTGACCGTACGCGGGAGCACCGTAAAGCTGCTCAGCTTTTCGTGTCATTTGACCCCAATAAATTGGGGCTCCCTGTCTCCAAGCGTACTCTGTCCATCTGGGTTGCTGACTGTATCGCTTGGGCTTATGGGGCAGCCGGACTCTCGCTAGATAGTCGGGTCACGGCTCATTGTGTTCGGGCGAAGGCTACGTCAGTGGCTTACCTCCGCTCTGTTCCATTGGCAGACATCTGCCGGGCCGCTACTTGGTCTTCGAGCCAGACTTTTGCGGTCCATTACTGCCTCGAGAGGGAGTCCCGCAGGGACAGTGCTTTCGGACAGGCAGTCCTCCGAAATCTCTTCGAGGTTTGAGCAACTCCTACCCTCCATCCCGGATGGGGGCTACCGTGGGTTAATAATTCAGTGAAGATTCCTTCCTTCTGTGCTGCTGAGCTAGAGGGAGCTCATTTTTGTGCTTAGGGTCTCCGGTAGCCTTAAGCTTGGGAGTCCCATATGTGAGGACTGACTTCCTGCTTGGTCCTGGAGAAAGCGTAGTTACTCACCTGTAACAGGTGTTCTCCAGGAGCAGCAGGAATCAGTCCTCACAACCCTCCCTCCTCCCCTTGGAGTTGCAATTATCTGCTTTAGTTTTTTTGCAAATTTTTATGCTGTCTTTTAGCTATGTCATCTGACTGGCTAAGATGGCACCCTTGGGCGGGAAGGGGACCGCGCATGCGCGCTGCAATTCCCAAACGCTTTCTTTGAAAGCTGGGGAAAATTGCTCCGCGAGGGCTCCGTCGGCGCCGACGTCACCCATATGTGAGGACTGATTCCTGCTGCTCCTGGAGAACACCTGTTACAGGTGAGTAACTACGCTTTCCCTCGGATGCAGCTTCGGTTGCATCGACGTCTTCCAGGGCTGCTTCTTTCTCACATGGATCTCAGGTAACCAAACTTAAATCCAGCCGGTCCTCGAAGGGTAGATCTCCCTCTCAGTATCGAGATGCCTCCGGGCTTGCCCTGGAGGAATCCGCACCTGCAAAATTACCCCAGCGGGAGGCTCCGGCTTCCAAAGCTTTATCTATGGGGTCACAGGTTGACATCAATGGCTCGGCCTCGACCGATCACCTGTTGCCATGTTCTGGGGTACCGGTGGTTCCCACTGGTACCGACATCCAGACATTGGTTGCGTCAATGGATCAGAATATCCTGACCATGCAGCATGCCATCACGGCATTCATACAAGCTGCGACGCCTTCGGTACCGCAACAAACTCTGTTGCCAGTACCGACTCCGGCACTGGTACCGACATCGGTTCCGGTGCCGGTACCGATTGCATCGACATCCGCTTTGGTGTCGACTGCAGCGGTACACTGTTCTGTGATGCCCATCGGTACCGAATCGGTACCGATCACTCCCAATGTCGATACCACCCGGTATGCGTATCGAGCTCTGCAGGAGCATCCAGACAGGCGATACATTGATTCCTCTGAAGACTCTGATGAATCAGAGGTCTCTGTCGAAGCATCGGTAATTCATCCTCAGGAGCCCTCTTTTCCAAAAAGGAGAATGTCTCCTCCAGAGGACTTGTCTTTTCAAGACTTCATTAGGGAAGTGGCCAGGGGTCTTTCCATCTCAGTGGCCCCTGAGACAGAGCCTAGAGCCAAAAAAATTAGATATTTTACAATATCCTAAGGCTCCTAAAGAGGCAGCCACTTTACCAATACATGAGATTCTTTATGATCACATGTTGGGCATATGGGAGACTCCTCTCACCACTTCCCCTCATTCTTGCAGGCTGGACACCATGTATCGTGTTCCTCCTTGTCCTGGCTTTCATAAGACTCAGCTCCCTCACCACTCCATTGTGGTGGAGTCTGCTATGAAGAAGATAAAGAGTATAAAAAGGTACTCTTCTGCTCCTCCAGGAAGAGAATGCAGAACCTTAGATGCCTTTGGCAGGAGAATTTTCCAGGCCAGTATGCTTGTTGCCAGAATCAACTCCTATAGTCTCTATATGGGGATGTTTCTAAAAGAAGTTACAGATCACCTGCAAACTTTATCTCCTTTTATTTCAGAAGATAAAAGGGAAGAGTTCCTCACCTGGCTCAAACATGCCCAGGATATTTCCAAGTTTTCCAACCGTGCAGCCTTTGACTCTTTTGAAGGTGCCAGCAGAGCCTCGGCCATTGCCATAGGTGCACGCAGAGTTGCTTGGTTACAAGCTTCTGATTTGGAACCTTGGGTTCAAGATGGACTAGGAAACCTTCCTTGTACAGGTGAAAACCTTTTTGGCAAAGATTGGCAAGCAAAGGCCACCCAAATGGATGCTGAAAATTCTGCTTTAGATAAACTTTCAAAGTCTACTTCTGCTCCTTTTAAGAAAAGGTTGTTCAAAAAGGGTTTTTTTCCCAAAAAAGGGAAATATTATTCTGCTTATGGTCAGCAGTCATCTACTGCAGGTCGTTTTGCTACAAAGAGACAGCAACAACCGAAACAGGCCAAGCCTAAGGCTGCTAGGACTGCTACGGCCCAACAGCCTCAGCCTCCTCAGGGCCTTTGACTTACAACTAGAGAGCTTAGCCTTTCTGGCTCTAGAACATCCAGAGCCTCTCACCATTCCAGGAAGGTTGGCTTACTTTGCTCCCAGATGGGAACAAATCACAGCAGAGCAATGGACCCTCTCCATCATAAGGGAGGGGTACAAGCTTCATTTCTCAAACCTTCCTCCTCACACCATGGTGAGACAGTTCAATTCTCAGACATCTCTCCTCGACCTTCTGGGTCAAGAGATGGAGAAATTAGGTCTTACCTGCTAATTGTCTTTCCTTGAGCTCTCTCCGGGCCAGTCCAGGGTACATTAGGGTTGTCAATCCCCTTCAGCAGCTGAGGACTGAAAAACTCCAAGATTTGCTGACAGCCTAAACCCCTCCCCCTGGTGTCAGTGCTCCAGTCTACTACTAGCAAAGCAGCCGAAACTGAAACTGATGACCAAAACAAAGAAAATAACAGAGAGCTAAGTCAGCTCTATACTTCGCAGTGAGTAACAGAATAAAATCGGAAATGCGAGAATGCAACTGCGTTTCACTCGCAGAGTCAGAGCAGAATGAAACTTCTTGTGTGAAATTTTTTTTTTTTTTTTGCAATGAAGCAGAAAAGGAAACAAAGAAAAAACTATCGACGGAGTTGGAGGAAGCCCCCTTAAAACCATGCTCCCGAAAGAACGACCATATATACAAACTCTTTCCGTCTCCGAACAAAAAATCTTAGCTGAGACAACTCTGGGTGGGCCCTGGACTGGCCCGGAGAGAGCTCAAGGAAAGACAATTAGCAGGTAAGACCTAATTTCTCCTTCCTTATCGCTTCTCCGGGCCAGTCCAGGGTACGTTGGGGCAGTACCAAAGCAGTACCTAAACGCGGGAGGGACCCGCAAGCCCCGCAATTATGGCTGAAGCTCCTACTCCAATAAAGCACCCTTTCAAGAAATTTGTGGTTATCCCTTGCTTCTGCTTGTTGTGCTCCCTGAAGCTCCTACATTGGCATCCTGCCTAGCGAGGACATCTAAGTGATAATGCTTAGTAAACGTATGCAGAGAGGACCACGTCGCAGCCCGGCAAATGTCCATCGGAGGAATTAAGGCATACTCAGCCCAAGACACTGCCTGAGCACGAGTAGAATGTGCTTTTAGTTCCACCGGTGGTACTCTACCACTCACTTCGTATGCCGTTACAATGGCTTTCTTGACCCAGCGGGCAATCGAAGCTTTAGAAGCCGCTTCGCCCTTATGGGACCCCGTACATAACACAAACAACCGATCGGATTTGCGGAAGGACCCCGTAGCCTTGAGATACTTCCGCAACACCCGTCCTAAATCCAATCTTCGGAGCGAACGATCCATGGGAGAACCGTCCAGGTCCGCAAATACGGGCAACGACACCGACTGATTAACGTGAAACGAGGACACCACCTTAGGCAAAAACGAAGGCACCGTACGCAACAAAACCTTCTCCAGAAAGAATTGGAGATAAGGCTCTCGACAAGACAGCGCCTGCAAATTGGAAATCCTGCGCGCAGAACACAAAGCCACTAAGAACGCTGTCTTCCAGGAAAGTTCCTGTAACCCTCCAGAGGAAGCTCCCACAAATGGAGAACGCGTCAAAGCTTCCAGAACGAGATTTAAATCCCAAGCTGGAACTACCGTGCGCAATGGAGGCCTCAGAAGTTTTGCCGCCCGAAAAAATCGATGCACATCTCCATGCAAGGAAAGCCTACGATTGCGTACCGTCCCTCGAAAACACGATAAGGCCGCCAAATGCACCTTAAGAGTACTAAATGCTAAACCTTTCTCCAGACCGTCCTGAAGAAAAAGCAGAAGCTGTGGCAGCGTAGCCGCCCGCGGCCGAATGCTACGCTGCCTGCACCAATATTCAAATGTTTTCCATACCCGTGCATACGCCAGCGAAGTTGAAGTCCTCTTCGATCGCAATAGCGTGGATATCACCGATTCCGTGTACTTCAGTCCGGAAGGTCGGGGGTTCAAATCCCACTAGAGGACAGCAACCTTGGGCCGGAAGGACTGGGGTTTCTAGTCCCACAGGTGCTCCTTGTGGTCTTGGGCAAGCCACTTAACCCTCCATAGCCCATGTTCCCTGTAAAATAGTTATCTCCAAGTTATAATGCCCTGTTCAATGTAATTTCAGTTTATTCAATGTAAACCTCACTGATGCAGAATAGCGTGGTATATAAGAGAATGTAAATAAATAAATAAATAACCCTTATGTCTCAATCGGTCCCTCTCAAGAGCCAAGCTGTAAGCAAGAAGCGATCCACCTGAGGCATCAGGACTGGCCCTTGAGACAAGAGATTCATGCGAATGGGTAGACGCCAAGGAGGAGCTATCAACAACCGAACGAGATCGGCATACCACGGTCGGCGAGGCCAATCCGGTGCAATGAGAATCACCATCCCTCGATGAGTCGCCACCCGTTGAAGGACCCGACTGAGCATTGGCCATGGAGGAAACACATATAGCAGCGAGTTCTCCGGCCAGGGCTGGACCAGAGCATCCAACCCCTCCGACATGCGTTCTCGTCGCCTGCTGAAAAAGCGCAACGCTTTGGCATTGCGGAACATAGCCATGAGGTCCATAACCGGTTGCCCCCAGCGCCACGTGATATCGTGGAAAACTGCTGCATTCAGTTCCCACTCCCCGGGATCAAGAACTGTGCGACTGAGATAATCGGCCTGCACATTGTCTTTGCCTGCCACATGCGCCGCCGACAAGGCTACAAGATGCTGCTCTGCCCAAGCCATTAACTCCTGACTCTCGTCCAACAAAAGGACACTGCCAGTGCCCCCTTGACGATTGATGTAAGACACTGCCACAGCATTGTCGCAGAAAACTCGCACTGCCGACTGCTCAAGTACATCCTGAAAATGAAGAAGCGCGAGCTGCACCGCTCGGAGCTCTAAACTATTGATCGACCACGAGCTCTCCTCGACGGACCAGACCCCTTGTGCCACGCGAGCTTGGCAGTGAGCTCCCCAGCCGAAGAGACTGGAGTCCGTGGTCACCAGCACCCACTGCGGATCCTGCAGGGGAATGCCTGCCCGAAGATGTTTGACATCCAGCCACCACAGAAGACTGAGTAGGACCGCTTCCGGACAGAGCAACCGTTGCGAAAGAGACTGATGCTGCGGGGACCACCGGGAGAGCAAGGCTTGTTGGAGAGGACGCATATGCGCTCTGGCCCAAGGGACGAGGTCCAGAGCCGCCGCCATAGAACCTAAGAGCTGCAGGTAGGTCCAAGCCGAAGGAGCGGGACGCTGCAAGAATGTGTGAACCTGACTCAGAAGCTTCAGCACCCTGCTCTCTGGCAGAAACACCGAGCCCCGTTCTGTGTCGAAGAGGGCCCCGAGATAAGTAAGCTGCCTCACAGGCTCCAACTGACTCTTTGTGCGGTTGATTACCCAACTAAGCTCCTCCAAACGCTGTACCACCCGATCCGTAGCCTTCACCGAGGCCGAAAACGAATCGGCCCTGATCAACCAGTCGTCTAGATAGGGATGCACCCTGATACCTTCCTTCCTCAAGGCCGCCGCTACCATGACCATCACCTTGGTGAAGGTACGAGGTGCCGTCGCAAGCCCGAAGGGCAACGTGCGGAACTGAAAGTGACCCATGGGAACCGCAAAAAACGTTGATGATCCGGCCGGATCGGGATATGGAGATAAGCTTCTGTGAGATCTATGGCCGTAAGCAGCTCTCCCGGACGCACCGCCCGAATAACGGACCGTAGCGTCTCCATCCGAAAATGAGGTACCCTCAAAGCTCGGTTGACGTGCTTGAGATCGAGAATAGGCCGAAAGGAACCCTCTTTCTTGGGAACCACAAAATAAATCGAGTATCGACCTGAGCCGCACTGGTCTGGAGGCACGGGAACCACCGCCCGGAGGGATAACAAGCGCTGCAACATCTCGGCAATAGCCTGCCTCTTCCATCCCAGACCGCAGGGAGATCGTAGGAAAGCCTCGGACAACGGGTAAGCGAATTCCAGCGCGTACCCGTCCCGAATGATCTCTAGTACCCACTTGTCTGTAGTTATGGTGGTCCAGGCCGAAAGAAACTCCTGCAAGCGGCCTCCCACAGGCGTTCCTGGCTGGACCAGCCGAACTTCATTGCAGTTTCTTAGCGGAGGATTGCTGGGAATTGAAGTAGCCCCTGCCGAACCCTCTGGAACCGCGAAAGGACTGACTACGAGACCCGAAACGGCCCCTGGGATAGGGAGTAAACCGAGCCCCTCAGAATCTTCGAAAATCCCTACCCTTTCCGCGCTGCGAGGGAGTTCCCCTAGACGCCTTTGGACGATCTTCCGGCAACCGACCTCCCTTGGAGTCCCTTAGATCTTTAACTATCTTCTCCAAGGCTTCACCAAAAAGCAATTTGCCTTTATAGGGGAGCTTACTGAGCCGGGATTTAGAAGAGGAATCAGCTGCCCAATTACGCAACCAAAGAAAACGCCGGGCAGCAATTAGCGACGCCATGGTTTTCACAGCGATACGCACCAAATCATAAAAAGCATCCGCAAGGTAGGCCGCCGCTGACTCTAACTTAGCTCCCTCCGCACGAGTCTCAGTAACCGGATCCGCCGTACCATTGCCTTGTAACCAGCGGATGGACACCCTGGAGACATAAGCTCACAAATAGAGGCCTGAAGCGAAAGAGCGCAAGCATCGAAGGCTTGTTTGAGGAGCATTTCCAACTTACGATCCTGCAGATCCTTAAGTGCCGCTCCGCCTTTCACAGGAATGGTGGTCTTAGTCACTGCAGCGACTAAAGCATCTACCCAAGGCATCTTCAACAAGTCTTTTTCCTCCTGAGGAACTGGATAAAGGCGACCCAGAGCCCGACTACCGCGTAGCGTGGCCTCTGGATATTCCCATTCCGATTCAATCATCTGCTTGATGACCCGATGCACAGGAAAACAACGTTGCTCAGCTTTAAAACCCTGTAATAACGGATCTTCCAGAGGTTCCTGAGATACAGTGGGCATAGAAAGATTTTGTGCCCCCAAGGAGTGCGCAATAAGAGCACCCAACTCCTCCTTGCGAAAGACCCTAAAAATGTTAGGATCCTCGCCCGGCGCTATCTCACCATCTTCCAGTTCCAGAGACCAAGGATCTAAGCCTGTCTCTGAGAGAATCTCTCCTTCCTCCAATCCCAGAGGAGGGTCAAACTGCTCTGCACCAGCGTCCAACTCAGAGACAGACCTGAGCCCTGATTTAGAGGTACCCTCTCCTGGATCTAAGGCACTTACCTCAGGCAGAGAGGGCTGTAATAAAGGAACACTGGAATCAGCAGATACTGTTTGAGAGGTTTTTAATATGAAAGCCTTATGCATGGCTAAAATAAACGCCGGAGAAAATAATGAAGAAACAGCCTCTTGAGCCTCAGGCAGTTTCTGTGAGGTCTTACCCTGAACGGGAACATCTTTATTGGACTTAGATTTCCTTTTAGTCGGCTTAGATTGCCCTGCGGGAGAAACGGACGGCTCCTTCAAAATGGCCGCCGTTCCCGCGTTTTCCAAAGAGAGGAGAGCCTTCCCTGAGTCACCTAACCCTTTAGGCTCCATCTTCCGCCGCCGCTAACAGCGTGGAAAAAACAGAAGAAATAAGGAAATAAAAGCAACAAACCGGCAAAGCCGAACTAAAACAAGGAAAACGCGGCAACTCTTACCGCCAGAGCCCCGACAGCGCGGAGACTCCTGAGAGCGATGCCACGACTCCGGCAGTGCTGTGAGCTTCAAAACACACCGACCGGACAGGAAACCGCTGAAATTGTGCTCCCACAGACCCGCTGCTAGCGGACAAGAAGACACTGCAGTCCCTTCAAGGAGAATGGTTACTGGGGCTCCCGGGACCAAAACTCCGACAAAACGGACCTCGGACTCTAGAAAGCAGGCTCTGCCTTCAGCTCTGGCCGAAACGGCCGTCGCGGGTCTCGTTCCACAAATTTTTTTTTTTATTGTTTAATTAATGAAACTTTAGAGAAATCTCTGAGAAGTATAGTAGGAGGAAGCCCCGCTAGAGCTCTACTACTAAACCAAGGAAAACAAAAGGCACTGTCACAGATACCAGGGAGATAGCTCGACGTCCTGTTCAGCTGCTGAGGACTGAAAGACTGGAGCACTGACACCAGGGGGAGGGGTTTAGGCTGTCAGCAAATCTTGGAGTTTTTCAGTCCTCAGCTGCTGAAGGGGATTGACAACCCTAACGTACCCTGGACTGGCCCGGAGAAGCAATAAGGAATATTACCCTTCTTCCCCAAGGGGCAATAGAAGAAGTACCCCTACTTTCTTATCCCAAAGAAAACAGGGGGCTACAGACCCATATTAGATCTCAGAGAATTGAACAAGTTTCTATGCAAGGAGAAATTCAAGATGATTTCTCTTGGTACTCTCCTTCCATACATTCAGAGTCAGGATTGGCTTTGCTCTCTAGACCTCAAGGATGCGTACACCCATGTCCTCATCCATCCAACACACAGAAGGTTCCTTCGGTTCCTTTATCAAGGGAAGCACTACCAATACAGAGTGCTTCCTTTCGGTCTGGCCTCTGCACTAAGGGTGTTCACAAAATGCATGGCAGTAGTAGCTGCATTTCTACGTACTCTAGGGATATTCGTATTGCCATATCTGGACGACTGGCTCATCCGAGCTCCATCCCAGTCAGAGGCCCAGACTTCTCTAACCTGCACAAGGCGTATCCTTCAGTATCTGGGACTTGTACTAAACTTTCCAAAATCCCATCTCACCCCTACTCAGTCTCTAGAGTTCATAGGGGCCTTACTGGATACCACAACTGCAAGGGCCTATCTTCCCCAGGCCCGTTGCCTACGCTTGGTGCAGTTAGCCTCACAAATTCAGTTAAAATCCCATTTAACTGCTCGAGAGATGTTACAACTGTTAGACTACATGGCATCCACTGTGCATGTGGTTCCTTACGCTCGCCTTCACATGAGGGCAGCTCAGTGGACTCTGTCCACCCAATGGACCCAGGCATCAGGTTGCCTGTCAGACAAAATAGCAACCTCCAGTCGCCTCTTTTGGTCCCTCCACTGGTGGAAGTCCACTCAAAATCTGTTGCTGGGGTCCCCCTTTCAACAGGAGTTACCCCAAGCAGCCCTTACAACAGATGCCTCTCCAAGGGGCTGGGGAGCTCATCTTCAAGATCTCTCCACTCGGGGGCGGAGCTTGCCGCGAAGCGTGATGGCCGCCTGAAGAACCCGCTCCTCCATTGCATTATAGAATCTTCCCTTTCCTCTTGGTTTTCTATGGTACAAGTTTTTGATTTTTGGTCCCCGATTATTCACCGATGGCGTCATTAAAACCGGCGAAATTGGAATTTCCTTCCTCCACGGGGCAAGCTATAAAGCGGCTCAAGCAAGATGCGGCCTCCCCGCAGAAAGTGAAACCGGACAAGGAGGCTGATGAAGGTATGCGCGAAATACTAACGGAACTACGAGCAATGAAGGAGATGATGTCTAATAATGGGGAGACGCTAGCACAAGTGCAGGAGGAGCTGCATGCTGTCCGAGATAAGTTGAATGGGATGGACGGTCGATTGCAGAAAGTCGAGGCCACAGCGTTAAAGCACGAGGGTGTACTTTCGCAGATAGGCCCGCTTGCAAAACGAGTGACTTTGTTGGAAGCCCAACTCGAAGAGCAGAGCAACCGATCTCGTAGGAGCAACGTGAGGATAATAGGATTGCCGGAGGGGGCAGAGGGGAACAACCCGATGGGATACATAGAAAAGCTGATACCGGAACTCCTCCAGATAAAATTTTCAGCTCCTTTTGAAATTGAGAGGGCGCATCGGGTTCCCATGACAAGCTCGACGCAAGCGAAACGACCAAGACCCATGGTAATCAAAGTCCTGCGTTACCCTCAAGTGCTGCAGATTATGCAAGCAGCCAAGCTAAAAAATCCTTTGCAACTGAATGGTAACAGGATTACCTTCTTCCCTGACCTGTCCAAGCAAACAGTGGATAGGCGTCGGGAGCTGCTTGAATGCAGGCCTCTTCTGCAAAAAATCCATGCACGCTATGGGCTATTCTACCCGGCGAAAATGCGGGTTACCGTCGATAATGCCACCAGGAATTTTGACAGTGCAGTGAAGCTCCGCGCTTTTTTGCAGGATTATTCCAGGATGGAGGTGGGCCGCTGACTGGTCGCCTGAGGATCTTACCCTTGGCGGTCACGGCAGAGAGTGCCACTGGGCCTAGTGATGCAGGGCGAAGGTTTGAAGTGCAGGGGGCAGCTGGGCCCGAATGGCATATGTGGGGTCTGTAGCCCCAATGTTACCGTTAATATGACTGTTTATGTAGTTATATCTATGCAATGTATATCTGGGACTGACTACAGGTACTGTTTGCTTAACACAGTGCCTCTCGAATGGGACTGTAAGATATCACAGGGGGGAAGGGGTAATGTATATAATAAATATACTATTATATGAGATGTCTGCAATGGGGGGGAGGGAGGGTGGTCTGACTGTGGAGGGGGGGTACTTCACCATACAAATCAGTTGGTTGTTTACTGTTATGTATGTTAACTGGCTATGTATATGTTTTCTGATAGACAGACAGGAAATGGTGCGTGTACATTTAGTGATGGCTATGACTCCAGAGCTACGAGATAACTTGGTTGATGACAAATATGGGAGTTAAATTCTTAACTCTGAATGTTCAGGGCATAAACAATCCCATAAAGCGAACTAAAATATTGCTGTACTGCCAGAAGCAGAGAGCTGATATAGTATATCTGCAAGAAACGCATCTGACTCTGGCTGAGTCTCGCAAGGTCCACAATGGCACATATCAGAATGTCTTGGTGTCCCCTGCGATGAAGAAGAAGGGGGGCGTTTGCATTTTAGTCCGGAGAGCCCTACAACCGATAATACAAGAGACGCAGATCGACCCCAGTGGGAGATGGGCCAGGGTGAATATACAGCTTGGGGCGGAGGAATATCTTTTGATGGCCATTTATGGCCCTACTGCAGACGATCCAGCTTTCTTTCAACAGCTAGCAGCGGAGATGAAGGTACCATCTTCGGTGCATTTGGTGATTGGAGGGGATTTCAACATGATTCACGATCCCTTGCTTGACCGGTCGCCCTACCGACCTCAGAACAAGCCCAAGGCGCATGGTGTATTGCAAGGTTTGATGGAGACCTTCGATCTAGTTGACCCATGGCGACTCTTACACCCCACTGTACGTGAATACACCTTCTACTCCATGCCGCATCATACGCTAACTAGAATCGATTACTTTTTGATATCCAGGGCGTTGGTGCCGCGGTTGGTAGGGGTGGAAATCCTGCCAAAAGTCCTATCGGATCATGCCGCTATAACCCTGACTTTGGGAGCTAAAATTAGTAGGCAGTCACGTGTGCATTTCAGAATGGATAAAGCCTGGCTGGCGGATGCGGAGTTTGTGAGACGTATGCGTTCATGCATAACTACATACCTGGAATGTAATAAAGTGGGTGACACGACCACTTGGGCTTGGTGGGAAGCTCTCAAGGCGAATCTCCGAGGCCATATGACTACATACGATATCCAACAAAGGAAATTGCGTCAGGGGCAGCTGCTTGAATTACAAACTTCCATTGGGGCTGGTGAGAGGCTCCTTGCCAGGAAAGCTGATCCCTTGGTCCTGCTTCGGTTACAGCGCCTCCGTTATCAATACAATTCCATCTTGAGTGAGGAAGCACAGCGACAACAGCGAGTACAGCAAAGCATCTATCACCATGAGAGCAATCGGGCTAGTCCGCTCTTGGCTAGGTACCTAAGAGCGCGGACACCTTCTCAACGTATACCCGGCTTGCAAAACGCCCAAGGTAACGTGTTAGTGAATGATGACGAGATTCTGGAGCAGTGTCGAGAGTTTTACCAGGATCTGTATAAGTCAGAAGTGACGTGGAATGAGGAAACTTTCCAGCGCCTCACCTCCAATATCCAGAGACCCACATTAACTCGGCAGCAGACGTTGATGCTGGAAGCTGAGATCACTTGTTCCGAGATAGATAAAGCGATGCGCCAGCTGGCTACGGGGAAGGCCTCAGGCCCCGATGGGATACCCTTAGAATTCTACCGATCCTTCTCTGATCTTTTAATCCCTGAACTGCTTACCTACTACAGTCACCTGGGTGAGGAATATCCTAACACAGGGGCGCTGGCAGAAGCCACGATCGTTATTCATCCTAAACCGGGTAGAGATCCTCAACGGGTCGAGAATTACCGACCTATCTCCCTCCTCAACTCGGATTACAAAATTTATGCTAAAATCCTGGCTAATCGTCTGAATAAAGTTTTAAACTTTCTTATTCACCCGGACCAATCCGGATTTGTGTCTGGGCGGTCGACGGTAGATAATGGAAGGCTGCTGGCTCATGTTTTGTCGGAGTCCCATAAAGTAGGATATCCTATGGTGGGGCTGGCATTGGACGCAGAAAAGGCCTTTGACAGAATTGAATGGACCTTTCTCTCTCGGTCTCTGCAATGGTTTGGCTTTCAGGATCACTTTTTGAAGTGTATCCAGATGCTTTATGCCCAGCCCACTGCGCGGATATTCGCAAATGGAGCCCTGTCAGCGGCCTTTCGGCTCTACAGAGGAACCCGGCAAGGCTGCCCTTTGTCGCCGCTACTTTTCAACTTAGCCCTTGAACCCTTGGCTCTCGCAATACGGCAGCATGATGGCATCAGGGGGCTCGAGATCCAAGGGCGCAGCTATAAACTGTCAGCCTATGCCGATGATCTATTCATATTTGTGGAGCCGCAGTCCCTTACAGCCTTGTTACGCATTATTGCCGTCTATTCGGAAGTGTCAGGCTACAAATTAAATCTTGCCAAAACAGTGGCGATCCCTTTGAATCGAATGGTATCGAGAGGGCTATTGGAGAATTTTCCCTTTAAAGTGGAGACCAACTCTTTTAAATACCTGGGTGTTGAATACTGTACCACCCTCACCGAAACGGTGCTGCATAATGAAGCATATTGTGAGAAGCTTGTGCGGGAATGCATCTGCAAGTGGAATCCTTTGCATTTGACGTGGTGGGGCAGGCTAGAGACCATAAAGATGGTGATTGTCCCTAAACTCAATTATATCTTAAGTATGATACCAATCCTATTCTCGACACGCTTCTATAAGGGTTGACTAAGATCCTATTAGCCTTCCTCTGGCGCAATAAGACCCCCCGAATCGCATACTGGAAGCTGAAGCTGGCTAAGGAGAGAGGCGGGGTGCAGTTTCCAGATTTCTACTGGTACCACGTAGCAGCCATATTGTGACATGGGTGCCTTTGGAGTGAAGAAGATCCATGCCCTGACATCCCACATTGGCTAAGAATAGAAACTGAAATGTGTCATCCGCTACCACTGATTGCGTGTATTGGGACGGTCAGTGTCAAAGGGACTAAATCAAATGCAGTAATTCAAGCAACTAAGCAAGCATTTCAAATACTTCAGAACTCCGACGCGGAATGGATGGGATATGCAGCGGATACTCCTATTTGGCTAAACCCCAGATTTAAGATAGCGGGGGAGCCCGTCTTTTGGCCTCTGTGGATCCAGCGAGGGATACTCAACCTGGGCCATTTGATGGCCGAGGGCCGATTCAAAACTTATTCAGAATTACAGTGGAACTTTGGCCTCCCTACTACTGGGATGTTCCAGTGGTGCCAACTACGGCATTGTCTGAGCAAGGCTGAAGTCACGCCAGTTGGCATGCCGGCTGCTGGTGCATGTATGAAGAAAGTAAGAGAGCTGAGTGAGGGACCGCGGGTTGTCTCCAAAATTGTCTCCAGTTTCCGAGATGGACAGGACAAGAAGTGTACAAGTGTGCAGTCCAGCTGGGAGGGGGAGATAGGGGGCATGGAGAGACCCGAAGATTGGGCGCACTTTTGGCAATCACAGATTAGGGTGGCGTGCTCAGCCACGGTAACACAAACGTTGTTCTTCCTGGCACACCGAGCTTATCTGACCCCTATTAGAATGGCCAAATGGCAAACCCCAGCGGATAATCGGTGTTGGACGTGCAAGACGCAACCAGGTACGCTTGAACACATGTTGTATACCTGCCCAATGCTGAGAAGGTATTGGCGACAAATATGGAGAGAATTACCCTGCTTCTGGGTCTCAATGTCCCGCTGACGTTCCGAATACTCATATTCCGCTCACGATCCGGAATAGCGGGACTGGCGAGGGAAGATCGCTCCATTTTAGATCTACTGCTTGGACTGGCCTTGAAAACTTTGATGAGTCATTGGAAAAACTTTACTGCCTTAACTTTTGAGCAGTGGTGGAATCTGCTTTGTGCCCACCGCCTGTATGAGCACCTCTACATTCAGCAGCATCCTTATCTATATCCCAAACTCTCAAAATGGAATGCCCTGGACTCTAAGATCATGCTTCATTAATGGGGTTGGAGCTGGGAGTCAATATCCATCGCTGCATGTCACGCTATGCGTAATAACGTATGGTTTACTGATGATGTTGTATGATTTAAGTATATCATGCTGCTCATATAAAGGTCTGTCTCGCTTTTAGTAGTTTCTAAACGCTGTATTACATAGCTGGTTCTACTTCGGTTGTTATGATGTTTTTTGGTTGTATTAGTGTTTGTTTATCCTGTATGATTCAAAATGGCTAAATAAACATTAAAAAAAAAAAAAAAAAAAAAAAGATCTCTCCACTCAAGGCATCTTGTCTCTAGAGGAGACATCTCTACATATCAACCTCTTAGAGCTCAGAGCAATTTTTCTAGCTCTCAGAGTCTTCCACACCCTGCTCAGCTACAAGACAGTCCTTATCCACACGGACAACCAAGTAGCCATGTTCTACGTGAACAAGCAGGGTGGGACTGGCTCTCTGTCGCTTTGCAACGAAGCTCTGAGATGGTGGGCCTTCGCCAGAGAGCATCAAATTCATCTCATGGCAGTGTATCTTCCAGGGGTTCAAAACTCTTGGGCAGACAGACTCAGTCGAGTTCTGCTTCCACACGAATGGTCCCTCCATGGGGACCAGATAGCCAGGATCTTCCGAATTTGGGGAACCCTGGACATAGACCTCTTTGCAAGTCCGTGGAATGCCAAACTTCCCCGGTTCTGTTCCAGGATTCCGTGTCAGGAAGTTCAGGCCAGGGATGCCTTCCTCCTTCATTGGGGGCAAGACTTCCTCTATGCCTTTCCACCCATTCCCCTAATTCCCAAGACACTCTTCAAACTTCAGAGAGACAAGGGGTCTATGATCCTCATAGCACTACATTGGCCACGCCAAGTGTGGTACCCTCTACTTCTGCATCTCTCCCAAGCTCCCTCCCTGGACTTGGGATCTGCTCCAGACCTCCTGTCCCAGGAGGAGGGAACGTTGTGGCATCCAAATCCCCAGTCTCTTCACCTCAGAGCCTGGTTGCTGAAGGCCTAGACCAGGGGTCTGCAACCTTTAAGACGTAAAGAGCCACTTGGACCCGTTTCCGAAGGGAAAAAAAAAACTGGGAGCCGCAAAACCATTGCGACATTTAAAACAAATCTAACACTGCATATATTGTTTCTTACCTTAATGCTATATACGACCCCCTACTTTTCCTGTTAAAATATAGGTGTTTGGCCTATACTCGCCGTATAAGACTACCCCTCTTCCTTCACACACCAAAAAAAAAAAAGCCAGAAAATATCACAACAACAAGTAACAATATTTGATTTAAAAATTATGATTATTTTGTATTCAAATCACTAATATGAAATAAAATTATTTTTTTCTACCTTTGTTGTCTGACCAATTTATTCTTTGATCATGCTGGTCCCGATCTGAGGCTTCTGCTTTCCTGTCTTCTCTTAGCTCTCTTTCTGTGGTCTATGGTCCATCTGCCATTTCTTATCTCTTCTTTCGTTTTCTTCACTTCTTTCCATCAGCCTATTTTCAGTCCCAGTAACCCTCCCCAATATCAGCCCCTTTCCAGTCCTCACTCCCAGTACCTTCCAGTGCTAATCCCCCCTCAACCCCATTACCAGTGCTAGCCTCCCCTAATCAGCCCAATACCAGTCCTACCCCCCATCAGCTCATTACCAGTCCTAGCCTCCCCTAATCAGCTCATTTCCAGTGCTCGTCCCCTCAACCCCATTACCAGTGCTCCATCCCTCCATGTCAGCCCCCTCCCTCCCTCCATCCATATCAGCTCCCTCCCTCCATGTCAGCCCCCTCCATCCATATCAGCTCCCTCCCTCCATGTCAGCCCCCTCCATCCCTCCATGTCAGCCCCCTCCCTCCCTTCATCCATATCAGCTCCCTCCCTCCATGTCAGCCCCCTCCATCCCTCCATGTCAGCCCCCCTCCCTCCATCCATATCAGCTCCCTCCCTCCATGTCAGCCCCCTCCATCCCTCCATGTCCGCCCCCCTCCCTCCATCCATATCAGCTCCCTCCCTCCATGTCAGCCCCCCTCCCTCCATCCATCCATATCAGCTCCCTCCCTCCATGTCAGCCCCCCTCCCTCCATGTCAGCCCCCCTCCCTCCATCCATCCATATCTGCTCCCTCCCTCCATGTCAGCCCCCCTCCCTCCATCCATCCATATCTGCTCCCTCCCTCCATGTCAGCCCCCCTCCCTCCATCCATATCAGCTCCCTCCCTCCATGTCAGCCCCCCTCCCTCCATCCATCCATATCAGCTCCCTCCCTCCATCCATATCAGCTCCCTCCCTCCATGTCAGCCCCCTCCCTCCATCCATCCATATCAGCTCCCACCCTCCATGTCAGCCCCCTCCATCCCTCCATGTCAGCCCCCCTCCCTCCATCCATCCATATCTGCTCCCTCCCTCCATGTCAGCCCCCTCCATCCCTCCATGTCAGCCCCCTCCCTCCATCCATATCAGCTCCCTCCCTCCATGTCAGCCCCCATCCCTCCTTTTCAGCCCCCCTCCCTCCATCCATATCAGCTCCCTCCCTCCATATCTGCTCCCTCCCTCCATGTCAGCCCCCCTCCCTCCATCCATCCATATCTGCTCCCTCCCTCCATGTCAGCCCCGCCCGCCCTCCATATCAGCTCCCTCCCTCCAGGTCATCCCCCCTCCCTCCATCCATCCATATCTGCTCCCTCCCTCCATGTCAGCCCCCCTCCCTCCATCCATCCATATCTGCTCCCTCCCTCCATGTCAGCCCCTCCCTCCATCCATATCAGCTCCCTCCCTCCCTCCATGTCAGCCCCCCTCCTCCATCCATCCATATCTGCTCCCTCCCTCCATGTAAGCCCCTCTCTCCATCCATGTCAGCCCCCCTCCCTCCATCCATCCATATCTGCTCCCTCCCTCCATGTCAGCCCCCCTCCCTCCATCCATCCATATCTGCTCCCTCCCTCCCTCCATGTCAGCCCCCCTCCCTCCATCCATCCATATCTGCTCCCTCCCTCCATGTCAGCCCCCCTCCCTCCATCCATATCAGCTCCCTCCCTCCATGTCAGCCCCCCTCCCTCCATCCATCCATATCTGCTCCCTCCCTCCATGTCAGCCCCCACCCTCCCTCCAAGGCAGCCCCCCTCCCTCCATCCAAATCTGCTCCCACCCACCATCCATATAAGCTCCCTCCCTCCATGTCAGCCCCACCTCCCTCCATCCATCCAAGTCAGCCCCCCGCCCTCCATGTCAGCCCCCCTCCCTCCATCCCTCCATGTCAGCCCCCTCCCTCCATGACAGCCCCCCTCCCTCCCTCCATCCATATCAGCTCCCTCCCTCCATGTCAGCCCCCCTCCCTCCATCCATATCTGCTCCCTCCCTCCATGTCAGCTCCCCTCCCTTCGTCTGCAGCCGCGGCTCCCTGCCGCTTACGGAACCGCGGCTGGGCGTTTAAAATCATCTCGGAGCCCTTCCTGTCTTGACGGGCTCCGTGCAGCATTGTCCAGCCTCCAAACTTCCTTTAGAGGCGGGACAATGCTGCACGGAGCCCGTCAAGACAGGAAGGGCTCCGAGATGATTTTAAAAGCACAGCCGCGGTTCCCTAAGAGGCAGGGAGCCGCGGCTGCAGAAGAAGGGAGGGAGCCCATAACGCCATAAATACCGGGCGGGCAGTGTGCTCCGGAGCCGCGGCAAAGGTGAGAAAGAGCCGCATGCGGCTCCGGAGCCGCGGGTTGCCGACCCCTGGCCTAGACCTTCACGATTTGCATCTTTCTCAGCAAGTGAAGGATATCCTTCATGCTTCCAGAAAGCCTTCCACTAGACGTTCCTATGCTTTTAAATGGAAAAGGTTTACCATTTGGTGTGCAGAGAAGGGTCTTAACCCTCTTGCAATATCTCTGAATTCTTTACTAGAGTATTTGCTGCATTTATCTCATGCAGGCCTTAAAACGAATTCAGTAAGAGTCCATTTGAGTGCTATTGCAGCATCCCTTAAACTTCTCAATGGACAACCTATTTCCTCTCATCCTCTTATTGCAAGATTCATGAGAGGCCTTATTTTGACTAAACCTCCCATCAGACCACCTCCAGTGGCATGGGACTTGAATCTGGTTCTTGGCCAGCTTATGCAGCCACCTTTTGAACCCTTAGCCACTACCTCCTTGAAATCTCTTTCCTGGAAGGTTATTTTTCTCATTGCAGTCACTTCAGCTCGCCGCATCAGTGAGCTGCAAGCCTTGGTGGCTAATCCTCCTTATACAAGGTTCCATCATGACAAGGTAGTCCTCAGGACTAATCCACACTTTATGCCTAAAGTGGTCTCACCTTTTCATCTGAACCAGGAGGTTTATTTACCTGTCTTTTTTCCAGGACATCATGCTTCAAGTGCAGAGAGGAATCTTCATACCCTGGATTGTAAAAGAGCTCTTGCATTTTACTTGCAAAGGACACAGCAACATAGAAAGTCCTCTCAACTCTTTGTTGCTTTTGATCCCTCTCATTTAGGACTTCCAGTCTCTAAGAGAACTCTGTCCAATTGGATTGCTCAGTGTATTTCTTTCGCCTACCAGAGTAAGAACCTTTCTCTGGAGGGCCATGTCACAGCTCACAATGTGAGGGCCATGGCAGCCTCTATGGCTCATCTAAATTCTGTGTCCATCGACCAGATCTGTCGAGCGGCCACCTGGGCCTCGGTTCATACCTTCACAGCCCATTACTGCTTGGACAAGGACTCCCGCCAGGATGCCTTGTTTGGTCAGGCTGTTCTCAAACACCTGTTCCATACTTAACCAACTCCTACCCTCCATCCCTTCCTGGATGCCTGAGATTCATGGGTGGAGGTAGAGCCCTTCCCAGGGACTCACAACCACTGTTCCCTCTAAGCTGTGCGCGTGTGCGCGCGCACACACCTCGCCGAGTGAGCGCACATACTTTACAACAGAGCGCACAAAAATTATGGTTCTGATTCTGATAGAAAACAACACAGACGTCTTAAAATTTAAAAGTTGTTGTGTATTTACGGTTTTCACAAGTTCTACAATATTTTCTAGTGCAATCAATGTGGTGTACATACTGTATTCTGACGTGTAGTCAAATTTTAAAGTATATAACTGAGTGTCGTTATGTGGCGCACAAACATTTAACCTTCCTTCAAAAGCTGCACAGCTGATATTTTATGCGCACACAGCCTACAGAAAATTAGAGGGAACATTGCTCACAACCTGGGTGATCTCCCAAGCATCTCTAGCTGGGGAGTCCCCATATGTGAAGACTCATTCCTGCTTGTTCCTGGAGATAGCACAGTTACTTACCTGTAACAGGTGATCTCTGGGAACAGCAGGAATAAGTCTTCACAACCCAACCACCTCCCCTAGGAGTTGTATCTCTCTATCTTTCTTTCCTTTCCTCCCTGTCTCAGCTTTAAAACTTGAACTGGAGAGAGGCGGTTAGGAAAGGTGAGAAGGCAGCGCGCAGGCGCTGTGGGATGCTCCCAAAAGCTTTCCTTTTGGACGCTGGGGAGCGTTCCCGCGCAGGCTCCGTCGGTACCGACCATACCCATATGTGAAGACTTATTCCTGCTGTTCCCAGAGATCACCTGTTACAGGTAAGTAACTGTGCTTTACTCACCTGTAGCAGGTGATCTCCAGGAACAGCAGAAATGTAGTCCTCACAACCCACCCTCCTCCCCTAGGAGTTGTGTGCGTGTCTCTCTCTTTCTTGTGTCTGTCTCTCTCTCTCTTGTCTTCTCTTCACTACAGCTATACACTCAACTGAGTGAGTCGCTGAAGAGAGTCAGTTATAAGAGCGGGAAGGCAGCAGCACAGGCGCAGTAGACTGCTCCCAAAGGCTTTCTTATTGGTAGCTGGGGAGCTTCCCGCACGGGCTCCATCGGTACCTGATCTCACCTATACGTGAGGACTATATTCCTGTGTTCCCAGAGATCACCTGCTACAGGTGAATAACTATGCTGTCTGTTTTTTCTTAATGAAACACAATATGGTGTCGGGTGTTTTAAAATTTGGTTTAAATTTGGTTTAGTAGATTTATATTCACTGAATTATTATAAAATTTATGTAATGGACCTATGAGGAATTAGAGCATTCTAGTCATGGCCCTTTGAGGCTGTTATACCAGAGGGTCTTTTTAGGCCTGTGTAAGCTCATTATTATTTGAGGTTCTTTATTCTATTATAAGTTAATTATTTGAACTAGAATTTTAGGAATGGCGCAAAACAAATTGAAAGTACAAGGAGACTTCAAACCCATGCAATGTAAATGAAGAAACAATTGAATCAGACAGAATATGAATTCCTGGTGGTTTCGGCAGCATCGAATGAGTCATCTATCATCCAACTGCACACTTGGCCAAACATTATGGGGAGGGGGAGTGCATGTGAGTGATGGGGGGCACACAGCTGAAGGTTCGCCTAGGGCGCCAGATACCCTTAGGCCAGCCCTGGCCGCAGACTGGCTTTTACTGCCCTCTGGTCCTCCCTGTCTTTCTCTCCTTCTCCTTGCGTTGTAGAAATTTTCTTGCTCCATTTCAGTTTAAATCTAGCTTATTGTGCAAACCTCTTTGTTATGCACTGCTGTGGTATTTAATTGGTAGGCACTATAAAAAAATTGTCAATACCCTAAACTAAATTAAGGTACTTTCTCTGTATGAGACTTTTGATTTTAGGCACTATAATTAAATTTCTCTTTCTAATGGAATTCCACTCTCTTCTGTTGTTTGGTTCATATCTTCTCCAGACCTACATCACCTTTAGAAACTTCAATATTATGATTAAAAAGGCAGAGAAATGATGTGATTTATAATATTTTAAAGTGTAAAGTACCTTATAGGAAGGTCAGAAGAGTGTCAGTCATAATCAGTTGAGAAAGAGCAGGAGGTCATATGGAAAAGGGCAATTCTACCACTATGAGAAGAATAAAAGGTAGACTTGAGAAAATGCAGGACACACTGGGGAAAAAGCATTAAATATGTGTATTATTTTGTAATTATTTGTATTATTATTATTTTGTAATTATTTTGTTTACTTCCATGTTAATTTTCCTGTTACTTGTAATAGGTCTGTTATATCTGACCAATTGTTGTATTGTTTCAGTGTAAACTGCACTGATGACAAATAGCGCGGTATATAAGAAAATTAAATTAAATAAATAAATAATAGTAACACTATTTCGTTTAGTGCACACCTTCAGCAATAGTACACACTATTACACTGTAGCGCAAACCATTACGAAATGAAATGGAATGGAATGATACAAACAAAAGGAAAGGAAAGAAACTTTGTGCACTCTAAAATAAATAAATAAATTAATTAAATTTAAAAAAAACAAACAATAAAAATAAATAAATAAATAACATCAGTTTTTCGGGAACAAGCAGGAAATCTTTCCTCACATATGGTTGGCGTCTGTTCCAATGGAGCCCGTGCATGCATGGGTCACCTTCCTGCCAAAAGGTGCCATCTTGCCTCTGTCTTCTTTTTTCCGCAGAGCCCTGCAGACATGTTGTCTATGCACCCTGGACAAAGTTGATATTTTTCACTGTTGGTATTTCTCTTCTGTTTTCAACTTGGATTTGTTTGATCACGTTTCCGCTGCCCAAGTCCTTCGCCTTGGCATCGTAATTTCCATTCGGTACCCCTTCTTTTTCTTTTGTTTTTGGTCTGCGGGTTTTTGCTTGTGGCCTAGCTGGTCAAGACAACGGAGTTTAATCTCACAGGGCTCGTTTTACTGCTATGTCTTCGACCAGCAGATTTAAGCAATGTGGCAAGTGCAATCGCACTATGTCCCACACGGACTCCACAGTACCTGTATTAAATACCTTGGGGTGTACCACGACATGTCTTCCTGCCCACTCTGCCTTTTTGATGTCGGCTAAGACCCAGAAGGAATGTGAAAGGCGGCAGGGGGAATTGTTTGGTAAATCTGCCTCAGGATCGGCATCAGGGGTGGAATCCCTGCCTTCTGCGCTGCATTGGGTGACTTGGCGTTGCGTGCCCAGGCTCAATCGGAGCCCCGAGGTCATCGGGCATCAGAGTACCTTCCCTGGGCATTGAGGGCTTCATCGAAGCCGAAGTTGAGGTCTGACCCTGGCCCAGGGGGTAAGACCTCCAGGACCCGGGTGCAGAGTCCTCGACCTGACACAGGTAACGATGGCTCTGAGTGCCCTTCGAAACAGCCTCGGTGGGAGGTGTCATCCTTGGAGTTGGGGGATCAAGTCAGGTCCCCCCAACGTGATCACCATCAGGGATTCCCCTGCCAGGAATCCGACACCGGCCTTGATGTCCTTGAGGCCAGCGCATGCCGCTGTGGAACCATCTGGCATTGAGGCCAGGATGGTGGCTCTGGAACGCAGCTTTGCTGTGTTCCTGGAGGCACAGCGGGGCTCGACTCCTGGTAACTCTGGATCATCAGCGCCAGCCACGGGGCCATCCTCGACAAGGACCTCCCCGGAGGATGCTCCACCCATCCTCAAGAGATGGCCCGAACGATGTTGATGCCGTCGGTGACCGATTCGAGGCCCGACACAGCATCGGGCATGGTGGCAGGAGCTCAGACGCTGGGCGTCATCAACAGTCGGTCCAACAACCTGGGAGGGGGGGTGCGCTCAGCGATTCCTTCAGCTCCGAGTTGCTTGGGAGACAGACGAAAGATCTCCTGATGCCATTCTCCACCAGGACATCCTCAACTCCCCCTCTTCTTCCAGAGATCACACTTTTGTAGCACTTCTTCAAGACCTCTCCCTTCTCCAACATGTTCCTTTTCCAACTCACTCTGCAGGACACACTCTTGACCTTCTTCTCTCATCAACCTCTCTCCCTTTCCTCATAAACTCCCTTCATGCCACTCCCCTCCCCTGGACCGACCACTTTTTTCTCTTTCTTCTGCATTCCTTCTCATTCTACCTTAAGATTTCTCCCTCCAGCCAGCCCAATCACCTGGTTCCCTCACCCAGTGTTTCTCGCGTCGCATTAACTCCCACACAATACAAACCTTTCCACCTGCAAGTGAGCTCTTACCCTCCGACTTCTCCTCTCTCTCTCCTAATTCACAAACCACTACCTGGTCCTCTTGTCTTTCCACTGCTCTTGATCACCTGGCCCCCCTACTTCCTTGTCCCCCTTCCCACCGATCCTCGCAACCCTGGTTCCACCATGGCCTTAGCCTTCTTCGTAAACAACTCCGTCATGCAGAACGCCGGTGGCACAAGTCTCCCTCTTCAACCACCCTGTCCCACTTTAAAGCAGCCCACAAGCACTACCGTGTTCAGATCAATCAAGCAAAACAAACCTACTTCTCCTCAGCTATTCTCACGGCACCCAATCAAACCCGTCACTTATACAAAGTCCTTAAATCCCTTACGTCCCTCCAATCAAATTCGGCTCCTGTTCCTTTTTCATCCTTATAAACAAACTGAGCACCCTAGGGATGGACCCTAAAGTTACTGCTTGGGTTAGAAATTGGTTGGGTGGGAGGTGACAAAGAGTACAAGTAAATGGAGCTCACTCTGAGGAGAAGGATGTTATCAGTGGTGTGCCCCAGGGATCTGTCCTTGGTCCGATTCTTTTTAACATCTTTGTTAGTGATATAGCAGAAGGGCTTTCAGGTAAGGTTTGCCTCTTTGCAGATGATACCAAAATCTGCAATAGAGTAGACACCCAGGAAGGGGTAGATAACATGAGGAGGGATCTAGCTAAACTTGAAGAATGGTCTAGAATTTGGCAGCTGGGATTTAATGTTAAAAAATGTAAGGTCATGCATTTGGGCTGCAGCAATCCAAGGGAGCAATATAGTATAGCGGGTGAAGTACTTTTGTCCACTAAAGAAGAGCGGGACCTAGGCGTGGTTGTGTCTGATGATCTTAAAGTAGCTAAACAGGTAGAAAAGGCAACGGCAAAAGCTAGAAGGATGCTTGGGTGCATACAGAGAGGAATGGCTAGCAGAAAAAAGGAGGTGATAATGCCTCTGTATAAGTCTTTGGTGCGACCTCATTTGGAGTATAGTGTGCAATTCTGGAGACCGCACCTTCAAAAGGATGTGAACAGGATGGAGTCGGTGCAGAGGGTGGCTACTAAAATGATTAGTGGTCTTCATTATAAAGCATATGAGGACAGACTGAAGGATCTTAATATGTACACCTTAGAGGAAAGGCGGGATAGAGGTGATACGATTGAGATGTTTAAATACCTCCATGGCATAAATGTTCAGGGAGAGAGCCTCTTTCAATTGAAAGCAAGTTCTGCTACGAGGGGACATGGGATGAGGGTGAAGGGAGATAGATTCAGGAGTGATATGCGGAAATATTTCTTTACGGAAAGGGTAATGGATCCGTGGAATAGTCTCCCAGTGGAGGTGGTAGAGATGAGGACAGTAACTGAATTCAAAAAAGCATGGGATAAACACAGAGGATCTCTAAAGGTAAAAAGGGGACTGTTGTAGTTGTTATGGAAGGACAGACTAGATAGGCCATGTGGTCTTTTTCTGTCGTCATATTTCTGTTTTTATGTTTCTATCTCTTCCTTCTCCCTCTCATCTTGCAACCTTCTTTAGTAAAAAGATCTTGGATTTAAGAGCACCACTCCCTCACTGCCCTTCACCTATCTCCTTTCCACCTCCTCCCTCTCCTCCCCCTACCTCTCAGCTGTCACACACTTGGGCCTCTTTCCACTCAATCACTACCTCAGAGGTTATCAATCTGATATCCTCCTCTAACAAAACATTCTGCACACTTGATCCTATTCCCTCCTCCTGGCTCCTAACCCCCAAGCTTGCCCTCATTCCTTATGTTCTTACCATGATTAACACCAGTCTCTCCACCGGGATCTTTCCTCACTCCTGGAAACATGCTTACGTCCGTCCCATCCTTAAAAAAAACCCTCACTTGACCCCCAGCTTCCTTCCCACTGTTGACCAGTCTCCAACCTCATTTCTTTCTAAAATCTTGGAAAAAGTAGTTTTAGCACAGCTGTCCCTTCACCTTGACTCCACCCACTTTCTACATCCCTGCCAGTCAGGCTTTCGGCCTGGTCACAGTGTGGAAACGGTTCTCACAGCTTTTTTTCAATGAACTTCACGTTGTCCACGATTCTGGGGACTCCTCTGTCATCTACGTGAAACTGGTCTCTGCAGTACGGTATATCACTGGTTTCATTCCTTCCTCTTTTCACGCACCTATACCGTTGTCTCTTAATCCACCCTATCTATCTCCTATGACCCCCTTCCACTGCCCTTTGGTGTCCCCCAGGGCTCTGTCTTAGCTCCCCTTCTTTTCAACATATTCATCGCACCACTGGCACTCCTGATTCAACAATTTGGGATCTCAGCTTTTTACTGTGCCGATGACCTGATTCTCCTTCACCGCACTTCTCCAATCCATCCCGATCTTAAACCCCCCCCCCCTCAACTCTTGCCTCTCTGCCATTGCCAAGTGGCTAACCACTAACTGTCTTCATCTGAATTTGACTGAAACACTCGCCATTTGGTTCACATTTGGTAGTCCCTCTCCCTCACTTGCTCCCTCCTTTGCTAATTCATCCATTCCTCTGGTCACATGCTTTTGGTACCTGGGGGTTTTTCTTTGACTCTGATCTCACCTTCCAGGCTCATATTTCCCATGTTTCTAAGACGGCATTTTTCTTTCTCTGTCAAATTTGAGCTATCCGCCCCTTTCTCACCACACAGGCTCTGACCACTCTTCTCCTCTCTAGTTATTTCACGTATTGATTTTGGTAATTCCATCTTGGCCGGTCTTCCACATTCACAACTCTTTCATTTGCAACGAATCCAGCATACTGTCGCGCGCCTCATTTTTCATTCCTCTTCCCAGGATCACATCACTCCCCTCTTGCTTCAACTTCACTGGCTTCCTGTTGAATTCCGCATACGCTATAAGATTCTTTCATTGGTCCATCACGTCATATACACCCACACTCCCCAATACCTTGCAGACATTATTCAATCCCACACTCCTACCTGCTCACTCCGGTCAGTGCATATCAACCGTCTTCACCTCCCCTCCCCCTCTCGTGCCCACCTGCAAGTCATCCGCTCCTCTGCCGCCTTCTTTATTGGCCCTGCCCTATGGAATTCCCTCCCCACCTCCCTCAGACCTGACCAGCAATACACCTCATTTAAAAGAAACCTCAAAACCCATCTCCATTGCTTTTGACCTTCCCTCCCCTTCTGTGTGAATTACCTTCTCCCTTTCTTTCTTGCTCCCTTTCCTCTTGTGTACTTGTCTTTAAATGTCTTGAGTGCTTTCCTGTCTCACTGTAAACTCGCTTCCTTTCTCCGGCCTCATGGCCTCCTGTGTATTTTTACTCTGTAAACCGCTGTGCTATAAATTTAACAGCGGTATATCAAATTAATAAACTATAAACTATATCCCCTCTGAGCCATTCCCACGGTATCATCGGCAGAGGTTGCCTCTGGAGGGTCTATCCTTCCTGGAGTTGTGCGGGACTTATTCTAGGCACTCGCCTTTGTGGCGGTGCCTGAGGAGGAGCCGCGTACCTGCAGTACAAATGAATTAAAGTTGACTATTGATTATGCATCAGCAGTGAGTTAGGGGTTAATTGAACCTCAGTTTTATGGAAGAGAGATTCCTGTAGAATTTGGTGAAAAACATCTTCATGCATAACTACTTCATGTGAAACTTATGAGAGGGAATCCTGATACAAGGATGTAGATAAGGAAAAGCTTCTTTCCATAGCAACTGTGCTTTTTCTCATAAAGTGAAGGTCATCTACCAGAGTTCTGAGCTTCTGAACCATGGGATGGGAGATGCCCCTCCCTTAAGCATTCTCAGGAGTCTGGCCAGCGTCTTGATTATGTTTAATGGACAGCTGATCCTATTCTGTGTGTATATCACCTGATGGAAAATTACTGGTTGCTCTTGCAGCAGGATAAAATGGGTGCCTTTTTCAGCCAGAGTGAAGAGAAAAAGGGATCCCATCCATGGAGCGAACATGTGCGTTGCCTGAAAGTCTCCTGACTGAGAAGTCTCTCTTGCCTGGCTGAATCCGGGATCCATTTAGTCAAAGTGTGGCATGAGATGAAGTTCATGGCTCTGTCGGTGATGTATCATTTTCCTGTATCTTGCTTTTGTAGATAACTTGAAAGCAAGTGATTTACTTATCTTTTCTAACTAATGGTGAATAAGTGAATTACTTGCTTTCAAGTTATCTTTTCTTTATTTTATAAATAAACTGCTTATCTTTATTCTAAAGTGTGTTAGCCTTTATTTTAGCACCCTGTTCAATTAGCAAAACAGTACCGAAGATCTTGAGATCCTCCAGTATGAGGCTCCTCCTCAGGAGGCACTGATGGTACCCATGCCCCCCATCCTCGAAAGGTTGCTGTTCAGGATGTGAGAGACCCCCAGCTTCCAGAAAATACAACTGCCACATAACTCCATGGTTGTGAAGTGGGCTATGCATGGCATTAAAATCCAAAAGATGCACTCCTTGGTACCACCTGGCAGGGAGGCATGCACCATGGATGCTTTTGGCAGGGAGTGTTTCTAGGCTCCATGCTCACAGCCCAGATCCAGGCATACCCAGCTGTACATGGGCATGTACCTGAGAGACTTGGAGAAGGAATTCTGCAGGTTCTTGGCTGACTTCTCAAGCAAACTTTCTGAGCGCTTCAGGACCCTGGGGTCATCTTACAAGGAGTGCTCCAAGTTTCAAACTCGGGCAGCCTTCAACGGCTTTGAGTCGGTGGCTTGGGTAGCTGCGGTGGGCATTAGTGCCCTCTGCCTTGCCTGTCTACATTCTCCGACTTGGAGCAGCAGGTTCAGGACAAGTTGGCAGATGTCCCTTGCCAGGGAGAGAACCTCTTCGGCAAACCCATGATGAGAAAGGAATTCATGACCAGAATCAGGTTGTCCAAGAAAGTGTCTAAACCTTCCCACAGGAAGATTTTATTGGTAAAAGCCCTTCCACCCAAAGACTAAGAAGGCCTACCATGCTCCCCCCCCCCCAAGGGCAGCAGGCCAGGCACCAAGAACATGGCCTCTGTAAGCCAAAGGCCCCAAAACCCCAAATAGTGCTCCAGCTGCACCCTGGGAGGAGCTTTTGACTCCTTGGCATAGCCTCCCTCCCCCCAGAGGTACAAGGCGCAAGGTTCATGGGAGGATGGCTGGTCCACTTCGCACACCTGGGTGTTGCAGATGGTCAGGCAGGAATATCTCCTCCACTTAGCCCAGCTGGCTCTTCTCTTTTTCCCAGGAGAATTACTCATGGACCCCTTGCACAGAACGTTTCTGCAGAAGGAGCTTGAGTCCTTGCTTGAGGATCAAGCGATGTAGCCCATCCCGCAAAACATTTGGGGCCGCGGATTCTACTCCCACTACTTCCTGATCCCCAAGAAGACACGGGGCTTCCGGCCCATCCTGGATCTGCGGGACCTCAACTGCTTCATGGTCAAGGAAAAGTTAAAGATTGTATCCCTTGGAACCTTGATGCCTTACCTCCTGCAGGGAGATTGGCTATGCTCCTTGGATCTCAGATACCCACATTCTGATCCATCCAAGGCACCATCAGTACCTCTGATTCATCGGTGGAAGATGGCATTATCAGTATAGGGTACTCCCTTTCGGCCTAGCCTCGGCTCCTTAGGTATTCACGAAATGCCTGGTAGTCATGGCTGCTCGCCTCAGGCTCCTAGGGGTTTTCATCTTCCCCTTCCTGGATGACTGGCTCATTCAAGTCAGCTCTCCAGAGGAGGTACACAATGCGGTGCAGCGCACCGTAGGGCTACTCCAGCATTTGGGCTTCATGTTGAACTTCCCGAAGTCTCACCCACTGCCCACCCAGCGCTTGGAGTTTATCGGTGCCCTACTGGACTCCACTCAGGTGAGAGCCTTTCTGCCACTGTATCGGGTGCAGCGCCTCTCTGTCCTAGCACAGGAGGTGCAGAGCAGCTCACTGGTGACAGCCAGGCAGGTGCTCCGCCTCTTGGGGCACATGGCATCCACCATCCATGTAACCCCTTTTGCCCGCCTCTGCATGCGGCAGGATCACTGGACACTCAGTGCCCAGTGGACACAAGCTTCAGGCTATCTGGAGGACCTCATCCAAGTCACACTGGCCTTAGCCCTTCCAGGCTCCTCCAATGCAATGCATCCTTATAACGGACACATTCAAGTTGGGCTGGGGGCCCACTGCAATCAACTGCAGTCTTGGCCAAATTAAAAAGTCATGGGATTGGAGGCAGTGTAGTAGTGTGGATCAGGAACTGCTTAAAAGATCAAAAGCAGAGAGTAGGGCTAAATAGCCAATTTTCTCAATGGCGAAAGATGAATCGTGGAGTGCCCCCTGGGTCTGTGTTGGGCTCATTGCTTTTTAACGTATTCATAAATGACTTGGAAATAGGAAGAACGAGTGAGGTGGTCAAATTTGCAGATGACACAAAATTATTCAAAGATGTTAAAACGCAAGAGGATTGTGAAAAATTGCAAGAGGACCTTGAAAAATTGGAAGACTGGACGTCCAAGTGGCAGATGAAATTTAATGTGGGCAAGTGCAAAGTTATGCAGCTAGGAAAGAACAACCCAAACTATGGTTACACGATGCAAGGTACCAGCTTGGAAATTACCACCCAGGTAAACGATTTAGGAGTCATTGTGGATAACTCATTTATCTTGGTTCTCCTAGTCTCCTTTGTGTTTCCTTATCATTCCTGTTAGCATATATCTGTAAACCGCTTTGACGCGGTGAAAAGCGGTATATAAGCACAGCTAAATAAATTCCCCCTAGATGTATCCCATGTCCTCAGCTACTGTGTTATGTCTTGATTAGATTGTAAGCTTTGATGAACAGAGATCATCTTTTGCATGTGTCTGTGTAGTGCTGCATACATCTTGTAACTCTATACAAATGTTCGGTTGTAGAAGTAGTAGTAAACAACCCTCTGCCCAGTGTGCAGTGGCAGCCAAGAAAGCAAGTAGAATGCTGGGAATCATAAAGAAAGGAATGAAGAATAAAACAAAGGATATTATAATGCCGATCTCCAGGAACAAGCAGGAATGTAGTCTTCACATATGGGTATCGTCAGTACCAACGGACCCTGTGCGGGAACGCTCCCCAGCGTCCAATAGGAAAGCTTTTGGGAGCATCCCACAGTGCCTGCATGCTGCCTTCCCGCCTTTCTACCTCTCTCACTTCAGTTCTTCGTTTTCCACGGAGCCGACAGGACGTGTACCCTGTCACCGCAGAAATTTTATTCTCATTCTTTTGTTTTTTTGTGGTCGCATCTGCCTTCACTCGACGCCTACCGGTACCGCCGGTTCTCCTCCTCTTTTTCAAAAAAAAAAAAAACCAACAAAACCGTAGCTTTCCGAAAGATTTTTTTCTTTCAGGGGGCCTCTCCTCTTTCGGTGCTAGGCACCATTTTGGGCATTAGGCCCGCTTTTCTTCAAGAATGGAGAAGCTAGCTATTGGTTTCAAGAAATGTTCTAACTGTGGCGGTACTATATCCATCACCGACACCCATGATTGGTGTCTTAAATGTTTAGGTCCTGAACATTGTTCATTGGAGTGTCTCTCCTACAGAAAAATGACCAAGAGGGGCCTGCAGAATAGATCTGCAAAACTCGGTACCCTTTTTGCCGCGGATATGATGTCAGTTGCATCGACGTCTTCCAGAGCTTCATCTTCCTCCCATGGATCTCAGGTAACTAAACTTAAGTCTTCCAAGTCTTGGCCGATCCTCATAGGGTAGATCTCCTTCTATACATCGAGATGCCACTGGCGTTGCCCTCGAGGAAAGTTCACCGGCAAAACAGCCGCGGTGGGAGTCTTCGGTCTCCAAAGCATTAACTGGGCTCCACGATGTTCAAGAGGCTTCCACCTCTGCAGAACTACTCGTGCCATGTTCTGGGGTCGTGGCCGCTTCCACCGGTACCGACACCCAGGCATTGGCAGGAGCGATGGATAAGAGAATCCTCGCTATTGAATGCAGTCTAGCAACCCTCTTAGCAGCTTCGGTACTGCTAAGACCGCTACAGATGGTTCCACAGGTATCGATGCCGACATTGGTGCCGGTACTGAGTGCACCTGCCTCGACAGGTATACTTCCGCCCATGCTGAGCCTTGAGTCTCTCTCAGGCATCAACGGGCAGGTACCGAGACACCCCGATACTGACTTCAAGCGGTACCAGTACCGAGCGTTGCACTAACACCGGTCACCGAGATACTTTGAATCTTCCGATTCCGATGAATCTGACTCTACCGGTACTAGAGCGATCCTACCAGAGGATCCAACTCCTCCTCAACACAGAATGTCTCCTCCAGAAGACATGTCCTTCCAGGATTTCATACGTGATTTAGCCAAAGGTCTTTCAATCACTGTGATTCCAAAAAAGGAACCTAGGGCAGACGAATTGAGAATTCTACAATATCCCATGGCTCCTAAGGAAGCAGCTACGCTTCCCATTCACAAGATCTTACATAATCTTATGTTAAGGATGTGGGAAACTCCTTTAATGGTGTCTCCACATTCCCAACGCTTCGATACCATGTACCGAGTGCCAAGATGTCCTATCTTTCAAAAGACTGTTACCACACCATTCAATGGTAGTGAAATCAGCCATGCATAGAATTAAGAGTGCTAAAACACATTCTTCTAATCCTCCAGGCCGAGAATCAAGGACACTCGATGCCTTTGGGTGTCGATGCTTCCAATCCTCCATGTTATCAGCCAAGATCAGTTCCTACATTCTTTATATGGGTATGTTCCTGGAAGAAGTTGCACGTGACTTAGAGCTCATGAGCCCTAATATGCCTGAGGGCAAAAGGGAAGTTTTTCCTTACCCTGGTCAAGCACTCCCAGAATGTCTCTAAATTCATGAACTGTGTAACCTTTGATTGCTTTGATCGCATAAGCAGAACCTCTGCTATCTCCATAGGTGCACGTCGTATTGCCTGGCTTCAGGCATCAGACTTAGAGCAGTGGGTGCAAGATAAGCTGGGAAGCATTCCTTGCACAGGAGAAAATCTCTTTGGCAAGGACTGGCAGGACAAGGCTTATCAGCTTGAATCTGAAAATACTACCGTGAACAGACTATCAAAGTCTACAGCCAACCCAGCAAAGAAAAAGTAATTAAAGAAACCCTTTTTCAACAAGAAAAAGAGGTTTTACCAATCATACCCCATTTGGGCCACTGTCCAGTTCATGTTCCCCAAAAGGAACAACAGAACAGACAGCAAAGAAAGCCAAGCCGCAAGCTCAAAGAGCTCAGCCGGCCCAGCAGACTCAGCCTCCTAAGGGGCTTTGACTCTTACCTAGAGAATTTAGTCATTCTGCCCCTGAAAGAACCAGAACCCTTAACCATTCCAGGCAGGTTATGCCATTTTGCCAAAAGAAGGCAACAAATAACATCAGAAAACTGGACTCTGTCCATTGTATGACTGGGGTACAAGCTTCACTTTCTCAACATGCCCCCACCTACAGTAATCAAACAATTCAATTCTCAGGTCCCTGCCACCAGCCTCTTGTGGCAGGAGGTCACATCACTTCTCACTCAAGGAGCAATAGAAGAAGTACCCATATCCCAACAGGGTACGGGGTTCTACTCCCCCTGTTTTCTTATTCCAAAGAAAACAGGGGACACAGACCTATACTGACCTCAGAGAATTAAACAAATATCTGTTCCGAGAAAAGTTCAAAATGATCTCCCTCGGAACACTCCTACCATACTTTCAGAGTCAGGACTGGCTATGTTCTCGAGATCTAAGAGATGCGTACACGCATATTCTCATCCACGCAAATCACAGGAAGTTCCTTCGATTCTTGGTCCAGGGAAGACACTTCCAGTACAGAGTTCTTCCCTTCGGTCTGGCTTCTGCCCCAAGAGTCTTCACAAAATGCATGGCAGTGGTAGCAGCATTTCTGAGAACTCTAGGAATATTCGTCTTCCCTTACTTAGATGATTGGCTCATTCGAGCATCAACAGCTCCAGAGGCCAGCTTCACTCTTTCTCGAACAATGAGAATCCTTCAATACTTGGGATTGGTCATAAACCTTCCAAAATCTCATCTCATCTCACCCCCTCTCAATCTCTCGAGTTCATAGGGGCTTGTCTAGACACACGGTAGTCAAAAGATTTCCTGCCACGGCCGCGCTGTCTACGTATAATACAACTGGCATCCCAAGCAGCTATGAAGGTCTTCCTGACTGCTCGGGAAATGCTTCAGCTTCTGGGGCATATGGCATCCACTGTCCACGTGGTTCCCTATGCTCGCCTTCATATGTGAGAAGCCCAGTGGACCCTATCCTCTCAGTGGACACAGCCCTCGGGTCGGCTAACGGACAAAATCAGAAACTTTGCATGTCTCATTTCGTCCCTGCAATGGTGGCAATCACTGGAATACCTCCTCGTAGGCTCTCCTTTCTAGCAGCCTTGGTGCCAAGCCACCCTAACAGATGCGTCCAAGTTGGGTTGGGGGCCCACTTGCACGAACTCTCAACTCAGGATCTCTGGACCCCACAGGAGGCTTCTCTTCACATAAACCTCCTAGAGCTGAGAGCCATTTTCAATGCTATTCGAGTATTTCAGGCCCATCTCAGCCACAAGACAGTTCTGGTCCAAACCGACAATTGGGTAGCTATGTTCTATCTGAACAAGCAAGGCGGAACAGGCTCTCTGTCGCTATGCAACGAAGCTTTGTGACTATGGGCTCTCGCTAGAGAGCTTCAAATCCACCTTCTTGCGGTATACCTTCCAGGCATTCAAAATTCATGGGCAGACACTCGGTCGAATACTGCTGCCACACGAGTGGTCAATCCACTCAGACCACACTGCTCGAGTGTTTCAAATCTGGGGAACACCAGATATAGACCTCTTTGCAAGTCCACAGAATGCCAAACTTCCCCGATTCTGTTCCAGAATCCCGGCTCACAACTGTCAGGCAAGGGATGCCTTCCTACTCCACTGGGGTCAGGACTTCTGCCTTATTACCCATTCCTACATATTCCATAACTCCATAATTCCATAACTACATGATACTTCTAGAGCTTTGTCATAACGCCTATTTGTAGATATTTCATGTAAATAGTTCACCCATGTTATCCAAGTTTGTACACCTGGTTCTCTGTAATACCGAACAGCCTGTTGTTCTGGTCTTTTGTTTTAATGTAAACCACGCTGATGGCGAATAGTGCGGTATATAAGAAATTGTAATAAATAAATAAATAAATTCCCCTCATTCCCAAAACTTTATTCAAACTTCAGAGAGACAAAGGTCGTATGATACTTATCGCTCCATGTTGGCCACGGCAAACGTGGTATCCTCTGCTTCTGCGTCTCTCTCAAACCACTCCTCTGGAGTTGGGAAATGCTCCAGATCTCCTTTCCCAGGAGGATGGATCCTTACTGCACCCGAATCCCCAGTCCCTGCATCTCAGGGCCTGGTTACTAAAAGCCTAGATTTCTTGGATATCATCCTCTCTCAGCAGGTAAAAAGATATCCTCCTGGCTTCCAGAAAACCTTCCACAAGGCGTTCCTATGCTTTTAAGTGGAAAAGATTCTCTGTTTGGTGTTCACAAAAGGGGCTTAATCCCCTTTTGGTACTTGAGTTCCTACTGGAGTATCTCCTCCAACTATCCACTTCTGGTCTTAAGACCAATTCAGTGAGAGTCCATCTTAGTGCTATTGCTGCTTTTCACAAACCTTTTGATGGACAGCCTATTTCCTCTCATCTACTTGTATCAAGGTTCATGAGAGGTCTTCTCTTAACAAAACCTCCCATTAAATCACCACCGGTGGCATGGGATCTAAATTGTGTTCTCGGGCAGTTCATGAAACTGCCTTTTGAACCCTTAGCCACTACAACCTTAAAGTTACTTTCATGGAAAGTAATTTTCCTAATTGCTATCACTTCTGCAAGACGCATTAGTGAACTGCAGGCTTTAGTGGCTGACCCTCCTTATACAAGGTTCCAGCATGATAAAGTAGTCCTCAGGACTCACCCTCACTTTATGCCAGGTGGTTTTGCCTTTTCATCTAAACCACTCTGTTTATCTTCCTATATTCATCCCTAGTCCTCATGCCTCCAGCGCAGAAAGGAATCTTCATACTTTGGATCATAAAAGAGCCTTAGCGTTTTATCTTCAAAGAACTAAGCAGCATAGAAAATCTTCTCAGCTTTTTGTTGCTTTTGACTCTAGTCATTTGGGACTTCCAGTTTCCAAAAGAACTTTATCTAAATGGATTGCAGATTGCATATCCTTTACATATGAGAGTAAAGGACTTTCTCTCGAGGGCCATGTCACAGCTCACAATGTGAGAGCCATGGCAGCCTTGATGGCTAATCTTCATTCTGTGTCTATTGACGACATCTGTAGAGCAGCTACTTGGGCTTTGGTGCATACCTTCACAGCCCACTACTGCTTAGACAACAACAATTAGACAAGGACTCCCATCGGGATGCCTCGTTTGGCCAAGCTGTTCTTCAGCATCTCTTTCCTACTTAATGCAACTTCTACTCGCCGGTCCTGAGTTTGATGCCAGAGGTCCATGGGAGGAAGCATGACCCATCTCACTTGGGTTCGCAGCTTGCTGGGGTCATTCCCTTGGCATCTATAAGCTGGGGAATCCCCATATGTAAGACTACATTCCTGCTTGTTCCTGGAGATAGCGTAATTACTCACCTGTAACAGGTGATCTCCGGGAACAGCAGGAATGTAGTCTTCACAGCCCACCCACCTCCCCTGGGAGTTCTCTGTCTATCTCTTTCTCTACTCTTCTTTGGTCTCAGCTATAAACTCAACTGAAGTGAGAGAGGTAGAAAGGCAGGAAGGCAGCACACAGGCGCTGTGGGATGCTCCCAAATGCTTTCCTATTGGACGCTGGGGAGCGTTCCCGCACAGGCTCCGTCGGTACCGAAGATGCCCATATGTGAAGACTAAATTCCTGATGTTCCCGGAGATCACATGTTACAGGTGAGTAACTACGCTTTACCAAAGGATGTAGGAAAAGCTGTTAGTGTAACTGGGTTTAAAAAAGATTTGGACAAGTTCCAGGAAGAAAGGTCCATTCTCCAGGACCAAGCAGGAAGTCAGTCCTCACATATGGGTGACATCGGTGCCGACGGAGCCCCCGTGCGGAGCATTTCCCCAGCTTTCATAGAAAGCCTTTGGGAACGCAGCGCGCATGCGCAATCCCCTTCCCGCCCAAGGGTGCCATCTTGCTCAGTCTTCTTTTTTCCACGGAGCCTGACGGATGTATATTCGTTTCACCCGAGGAAGAAGTTGATTTTCTCTGCGTTAACCTGTTTTTCATCGGTTCGATGCCGGTTTCCCTTTCCCGCCTGGGCCCGATACGTCGGTATCGAGCCCGGATCTCTTTTTTGGTTTTTGTCCTTAGTGACTAGTGTTCGCGCCATTTTTTCTTTTTTCACTGGCAGCCCTATCTTTTGACCTTGCAGGGGCCCTTTTTCCCCCGATGGCTGCCAGCGGGTTTAATAAGTGTGATCGGTGTAAGAAACTTATGTCTCTCACCGACACACATGACTGCTGCCTCTGGTGCCTCGGACCCGATCATGACCCGATGATCTGTGGTCCGTGTGGGAAGATGGTCCTCTAAGGCGTTAAGGAGTCGGCATCACCAAAAGGAAAGAATCTTCTCTGACTCCGTGTCCGGTAGGGCCCGGACCTCGTCAGAGGCCTCAACATCTCAGGACTCCGGCCCTGAGCAGCGTCGAGGCTCCTCTGAAAGGGGGTCTCCCTCATGGGAGCATCGTAAGAAGAAAAAACCCGCGAGGGCAGCGTCGGTGGACGCACTTGGCTCCTCGAGGGCCAAGTCGCATAGCCCCGAGCGTCGTCCCGGGTCTTAGGAGTCGGAGAAGCCTGCAAAACAACCTCGTGTGGAAATGGAGTCCCCGGGTCACGTGAGTACTGTAGTCCTCGTGGACTCACCTCCAGGGTAGTCAACGTCGGGCCCGGCGCCGCCGGGGCCCGAGTCGGGGACTGTTGAGTCTCCTGAGCTCAGACTCAGTTTGACAGCCTTGGAGAGCAGCTTGGCTGCCTTCATGGAACAGCAGCGGGCAGTGATCGCCGGTCTCACCGGTGCATCTGCCCCAACCACCGGGACATCGACATCCAAGACGACCCTGGAGGCCGAGCCGATCCTCGAGTCCATGCGAGCTCGAGTCGATCCTCGGCCAAGGTCCCCCTCGGCCTCCCGTTCAGGACCGAGGTTGTCGACTCCGGTACCCTAGGCGTCGGGGCGGATGGCATCGATGCCTGCCCGACCAGAGCTGCTCGATTCCTCCTCCGAGGAGTCCGGCTGGGAGACGGAGGATGAGGAGTAGCCCGACACCTTTCGGACTCGGTGCGTTCCTTCGGATTCGCCCGAGTCCGAGCCTCGGAGAAGGTCCCCCCCGGAGGATACCCGGTTCTCGGACTTCGTGCGGGACATGGCCAAGGCTTTGGATCCCGAGGAGGAGCCTCGAGCCGAGGAGCTCGAGGCCCTACAGTATGACTCCCCTCCGAAGGAGGCCTTTACTGTTCCAGTTCCTCCGATGCTGGAACGGTTGCTCTTTCGCATGTGGGAAGCGCCGGCATCGACGCCGGTTTTGAGCAAGCGGGTCGATTCCATCTATTGAGTCCGCAAGAGCCCCGGGTTCCAAAAGGCACAATTACCGCACCACTCCATGGTTGTGGAATCGGCCATGCATCGTCTGAAGAGTCAGAAGATGCACTCCTCGGTGCCTCCCGGCTGGGAGGCCTAGAACCTGGATGCCCTCGGTAAGAAGTGCTTCCAGGGCTCTATGCTTGCGTGCCGTGTCCAGACCTACCAGCTGTACATGGGCATGTACCTTCGAGACCTGGCAAAGGAGATTGCTGGGTTCTCTGCTGGTCTCTCCGAGGAACCTTTGCAGAGGTTCAATGCTCTGTCCTCGGGCATTCGTGAGTGCTTGAAGTTTATATCTCGAGCAGCCTATGATGGCTTCGAGGCTTCGGCCCGAGTAGCCGCGGCCGGCATCAGTGCATGCCGTCAGGCTTGGCTACAGTCATCGGACCTCGAGCCATGGGTGCAGGACAAGTTGGTCGATGTCCCCTGCCGAGGTGAAAACCTCTTTGGCAAGCCCATGGCTGACAAGGCTACCGAACTCGAGACTGAGACTCTTAACCGGACAAGGCTGTCCAGAAAAACCTCTGCCACTTCTCAAAAGAAGAAGGGCTTGGGAAAAAAGACCTTTTACCAGAGGAAGTCATCTGCCTATAAACAGTACCCTCATTATCAGGCCTCAGTAGCTCCCCAACAGGGTCAGCAGGCCAAGGGGCAGGGTCATGGACCCCGTAGGCAGAAAGCCCCCAAGCCTCCTACTCCGGCTCCTGCTCAGCAGGGAGGGGTTTTTTGACTGCATTGGCATAGCCTCTCCTCCTCATCTGGCCCCCATCAGCACTGGAGGCAGGCTGGCCCTGTTCGCCCACAGGTGGTCAGCCATCACAAGGGATACCTGGGATCTCCAGGAACAAGCAGGAATGAGTCTTCACATATGGGTACGTCGGTACCGACGGAGCTTGCGCGGGAACGCTCCCCAGCATCAAAAACATAGAAACATGATGACAGAAAAAGACCACATGGCCTATCTAGTCTGTCCTTCCATATCAACAACTACAACAGTCCACTTTTGGGAGCATCCCACGCGCATGCGCGCTGCCTTCCCACCCATTCACTTCCCTCTCATCAGTTTTCCGCGGAGCCAGCAGGACGTACTCCTGTCACCGCAGAAAATTCTTCTTTTTATTCTTAATTTTTTGTGGTCGCGCCTGCCTTCCCTCGACGCCACCAGTACCGCCGGTGCTTTTCTTTCTTTTTTCTAAAGAATTTCTCATTTCCTCAGAAATTTTTCCTGTTTAGTGTCTGACGGTTCTAGGCCACTAGGCCTCCATCTTTCCATTATGGAAAAGCCAGCCACTACTCTTAAGAAATACTCAAAGTGTGGCGGTACAGATATTTTTTCTGACACCCATACTTGGTGTCTAAAATGTTTAGGTCCTGACCATCGCTCACTGGAGTGTCTTTCCTGCTGGAGCTCAAATAGAAGAAATCTTCAGAATCGAGCACAACTCGATACCTGGTTCACATCGCACTCGATGTCACCAGCTACAATATCTCCACAGGATCAGGTAACCAAACAAAAGTCTGTAAAGACTAGCCAGTCCTCGAGTGGTAGATCTCTTTCCCAGTATCGAGATGGCTCTGGCCTTGCCCTCGAGGACGTTTTGGCAATAAAGCCCCAGCGGGAGTCTTTGGGCTCCAAAGCATTAATGGGACTTCAGGTTGTTCCCGGGGTTCTTACCTCGATGAACATACCTAGGCCATGCTCGGTGGTTGTGGCCGCTTCGAGCGGTACCGGCACCCCGGCATCAGCTATGGTGATGGATGAAACACTCCTCACCGAGGATCGCAGTCTAGCGCTCTCGGCTACTTCGGTACTGCTAGAGTTGCTGCAGACCGTTCCTCCAGTATCGGTATCTGCTTCGGTACCGGTATCGACATCGGCATCGGTGTCGGTACCGTCCATGCTTACTTCGATAGACTCGCTTCCTTCGATGCCGAGCCTGGAATCGATCTCTAGCATGGATGATTCGGTACTGACTCGTCTCGGTACCGACCTCGGGCGGTACTGAAGACATCGCTTTAAGGAAAATCCGAAGCTTCATCCTTTCAGGTCTTCCGATCCCGATGACTGGGATGAATCTATCGGTACCAAGGCTAAATCTTCAACAAGTCTAGCCTTTACCCCTCATTTTAGAGGGTCCTCCTCAGGGGAGATTGCCATATCAAGTAGAAAAGCTTGAAAAGAAAAGCTACTTGCCATTTCTATACCTGGTAAAGAATCCTTGCCAGGGGATTCAGAGACCCTGCAATCCCCCTGGATTTCAAAGGAGGTTATCATGCTTCCTTTGCATCAGATCTTACAAGATCTACTTTTAAGGATGTGGGAAACTCCTTTAACGGTATCCCCACATTCTAAGACACTTGACTCCATGTACAAGGTGCCACCTTCTCCAGGTTTTCAAAAGACCCAACTTCCTCATCATTCTATTGTTGTAGTATCAGCAATGAGGCGTATTAAGAGTGCAAAGAAGCATTCTTCTGATCCGCCAGGTCATGAGTCTAGAACTTTAGATGCCTTTGGGCGTCGATGCTTCCAGGCATCCATGCTTTCAGCAAGAATTATCTCATATATTTTCTATATGGGATTATCTCTTGAAGAGGTCACAAAACTTAAAGCTTTTGAACCCTTTTCTTCAAGAACATAAAAGAGCAGACTTTTTCATATTAGTCATGCTCAAAATGTCTCTAAATTCCTTAATCGTGCTTCCCTGGACTGTTTTGAGTCTATTAGCAGAACTTCTGCTTTAGCCATAGGAGCATGACGCATGGCCTGGCTCCAAGCTTCAGACTTGGACAAATGGGTACAAGAAAAGCTGGGAAATACTCAAGGATGCTTTATTTCAAGCTAATCAGTTAAACACTGATATTGTTGCTTTCAGAGGATTGTCAAAACTTTCCTCTGCCCCAGCTAGTAAAAAATCTCCTAACAAACTTTATTCCCTTAGGGGGAAAAAGTTTTATTCATCTTCCACCCATCATGCAGATGTTTCCAAAGAAGGGCAACATCATACCAGGCTAAGAAAACCAAAGTCTCAACAGGCTCAGCAAACTCAGCAGTCACAGGGTTTCTGATTTTTATTCATTAAATCTTTTTTCCTGTTGAGTTTCAGAACCACTACTTCTTAACTAGAGAAGCATTTACAGTTCTTCTCATCCTTATTGAGAGGTCAGTGATACATTGCCTTAATCCTCCAATTTAGGCATGACTCTCTTGCTAAGAGCAGTCTATCCTTTCAGCTCTTAGAGCTATTAAGGATAATGTATACCCAAGTTTTATTTTACCTGTTCATTGTAAGCACTGATCAATTATTTGAGACGTGTGGTTTTTATGTTCATTGTAAACCACACTGATGTCGAATAGCGCGGTATAAAAGAAACTGTAAATAAATAAATAAATACTGTAAATAAATCATGCCCTACAGGTAACAAGTTTCTCCTCTCCTTTTAAAAGTAAACAGAGGAGTTACAACTACTTATAAGGTATGCTATGCCCTTCACCTTGGCAGTTGTCTTGTACGAGGATATCTTATACTTTTCACTGCAGGGGAGCTTACCCTTTCAGAGACTTACCAGATTGTAAGTCTTTCCAACTCTGTATTACTTCCATCCCTCTTAGTTGAGATTTTCAATCTAAGAGTGATACTATTTGACTGGAGGGCTTACCTTTAAGTCATAGGATTGTCCCTAATACCTACTCCAGTAAATAATTTCCATACAGAGTTTCTCCCCTCTGCAATCTTTCAAATATTTCTTTTAAGACAGCTTATCAGACCATAAGTGAGTTATCACTTCTGTTCGGTCTCTCGGTCCTTTTCCAATCTATAGGACCTAACCTTTAATAACACATAATTCCAAGAGAGGTTCCAAAACCTACTTGGACAGTTTATCGGTGCAGGCAACCTGTCTGTCTGCTATTCTTAGCCATCTGCAATTCTTTGGCTTCCACAGACTAGCTTAGGTTGCACACTGGTAATTAAACAACCAGATCTCACCTGGGCAACCTACAACATGCTCTCTGCAATTCTACAAGAAGCTGGGCAACTATGGGCCTTTGCCAGAGAGCATCAGAGCCATTCCTGGTGGATAACTTTCAGATGGTTGAAAGGCTTGCCCAGTCATGCTCCCACATGACCGGGTTTTTTTTTCCTACTTTTACCATCTTCCTTAAAATTTTCTTTTTAGGGAAAATGAACCAGGGTTTAGATCATGTGAAAGCATAAAGAATTGCTTAATTCCCTGAGTTGTTCCACATCCTCCAGTGGAACTTCTCCAACAGGGATGCACTTCTTTTCATTGCAGTCTGCCCTTGTCTAGTGCATTCCTTCTAATTCCTAATACTTCATTGGAGCTTATGTTGAACAAAGAACGCATTATACTCATATTGCTCTCATAGACGGGCAAATATGGTATTCCCTTTTATTGCGTCTTTCTCCACACTGAAGTTATAGAAGGATCCAGACTTGTTGTCTTAAGACTAAGGTTTTCTTTGCACGTAGATCTCCACTTCTGGTTATTCAAAGTCTAGAATTTTAAAGAGATCTAGACCTATCCTTCTGATTAGGAACATTCCACTGGTTTCCATGTAACCACCTTCATGGTTCTTCCATGTGTAACCAGTAAGGGGTTCTCTATTCATATTTTGCAAGCAGGTCTTACCCCTTCTTGTTAAGTGAGTCTCTTAGATGATATATATATATATATATATATTTGTGATAAGGAAGCTTATCATAGCTCAGGTAGGAGCTATAGAAAAGATGATGTGACTCTGAACAAGCAACCTGTCAGTTCTGGTAGAAGTAAGAAAACAGAGTTTTCACATAAAAGACTACCAGTCCCAGAATGCACCAGGTTTCCAGCAGCCATGAGAGGGGCTGAAGTGAGAAAATGTGTGTGCAATCAAGAGAGCTATGAGGTAATCCCTAAGCACTCATCTCAAAGGGCAGGGCCTGATTCAACACAGCTGCGCTGTGTTAGGGAGGAGCACACATTAGGACAGAATAAGAATAGAGCTTATTCTTCAGATAACAGCTTCAGGAAAAGATACAGCAACGGCTACAAGCTCCAGCCCAGCTACAGGTTTAAGCATCACCTGCAGAAACAGAAGCCAAGCCAAGCGGATAGAGAAAGAAGGAAACTCTCTGGAAGGAAGAGAAGAAAGGCCATTGGAAGGTCTGGGAGATTCCAAGGCAGTACCTATACTGGGAGGTATTCCAAATGCCAGCAGAGTCCATTGGACTGGAGTCAGCCAGAGGAATGGAATGGCAGAGATAGGAATCACCAGTGGCTACCTGGAAGAGAGAAGACTGCACGTGGAAAGGACTTTCAGACCTATGCCAGAAGGTATGTGAGGGAAGATCCAGTGTCCAGGGATCAAGATTGGAAGGCTGGACATCAGAACTGGATTACATACTGGCCAGGCCATACAGAGAGGAATTATGATAGCAGGAGAGGCTCAGGTATGAACACTGATCCAGACCCTATCTATAATAGTGAATGGCAGCAAGGGAATAAGCATTCTCATGATAGTGCCTTATTGAAAGACTCATCTGTGCCAATGTATGATAGTGACTCTATGCTGATTGATGAAGGGGAAGATACAGCAGATGAAACTATTAATTACATGGACTGTTCTCTATCTAAATGCTATTGCTAGCTTTCTGTGAGCAAACACATCAGCCATCACAAAGAAACCTAACTTTGTTCTTTATTTCCACTGCAAACAGCTCTTAAAGCAGGATTTGGGTTCACACAGTAGCAGCCAGCCAGCTAAAGGCTTTCAGCTGGTCAATTGATAGTAATTAAAGCTGCACCTGATTGTGTGTGTGAGCAAGGGAGAATCACTGCTGGGATCTGCGTGGAAAATAAGCAGAAGTTAACCTAACAAACAAAGTTTATTCATTTCTTTGTGCCTTTTTATTTGGTAATTATTTGCTAAGAAAACATTAGCTAATTGCCTGACAAGTTGAAGGTTGTTTTCTGGTTTGCTTTGTGACTTTATGTTATCCATTTAAACACTGCAAGCAAGTAACCTCATTTATATTGCTAACAAGCATACTTGTGCTGGGTGAATTAAACCCCATCAATAAAAGAAGTATTTTATTGGCCTTACCACTGGTATCACAACTCAATTATTGTCTTCAGCTGTGTTTGGGAGTGAATGAACTACATTACCCACAATACCTTGCAAGAATCATATGAATATATGCATCGTCAAGATTGTGTAAGTTCTCACCCTAGGCAGCCGTCTGACAGTGTGTATATATATATATGTGTATATAAATACATATATCTCACTCTGAAAGATTTGTTACTGTCCATATTAATGCTGTTCCAGCATGCCATAGGATTTTAAATGGACAACCAATTTCTATGGTAGTCACAAACTACCTTCTTTTACTGTAACCTTTCCGGTTACGTCACATTTGAAGCTCTCCATGTAAAGTCATCCTAAGTGACATCATTTACGGAAGACATTCCTGATCTTCAAGAAATTGGAGGCTACACCGCCTACTACAAATGTTTCTTTCTGTCTTTCATTTGGATAGAGGGGTCTCAAAGACCCATCCTTTTTCTGCAAACCAGTCAGATTTATCTCCTCTCTTTCCTAGAGTCTTTTTCTGCTCCAAGGACAAAGAGCTTCAAACATTGGCCTACAGAAGCTTTAGCTTCTCATCTAAAGTCCAACCTCATTAAATTCTCCCAGTTTTTTCTTCTGGGATTAGTTCTAGCCTTTTAGGCTTCTGACCTCTGCCTGTATTGTGAAATTTATTTTCCTCTACTTTCCAGTAAGGTATTTTCTTTGAGGATAATGTACTGGTTTCTAGCACCAGACCATTAGTCTCAACAAATACTTTTGCAATACTTCTGTCTGAGGTCCACATTAGAATCCAATTTTCACTAACTTTTCTGATCTACACAAGGACTCCTCTCCAGACGCCTTGTTTAGTCCAGTTGTTCCACAGCACACCCCTTTTTAGTTCAACTCCTACCCTCCATCCCTTGGATGCCTCAGGTTCTGGGAAATAGCATGGCCCATCAACTAGATTGCAACATGCTGGGACCTCCTCCAGGCATCTTAGCTTGGGAGTCCCCATATGTGAAGACTCATTCCTGCTTGTTCCTGGAGATAGCAAAGTTACTTACCTGTAGCAGGTGATCTCTGGGAACAGCAGGAATAAGTCTTCACAACCCACCCACCTCCCTTAAGAGTTGTCTCTCTTTCTCTTTCTTTCTCTCTCTAATTTGTCTACTTCCCTCCTTTGATCTCAGCTACAAACCCAACTGATGAGAGGGAAGTGAATGGGCGGGAAGACAGCGCGCATGCACGTGGGATGCTCCCAAAAGCTTTCTTTTTGGACGCTGGGGAGCATTCCCGCGCAGGCTCCGTTGGTACCGACGTACCCATATGTGAAGACTTATTTCTGCTGTTCCCAGAGATCACCTGTTACAGGTAAGTAACTGCTTTCTCAGTATAGTCCAGAAGGGCTATCTCCTCCACTTCCACCAGGTACCCCCCTCCTATTTTCCAGGGGAGCCTCCCAGACTCCCTCTGCACAGGGACTTACTCCTGCAGGAGTTGGCAGGTCTTCTGAAGGAACAGGCAGTGGAACCGGTGCCCCACCACCTGAGAGGTCATGGCTTCTATTCCAGGTACTTCCTGGTACCAAAGAGAACAGGAGGCCTCAGACCCATCCTAGACTTGCGAAACCTGAACAAGTTCCTGGAGAGGGAAAAGTTCAAGATGCTTACCCTTGGAATCCTGCTGCCCTACCTCCAGCAGGGAGATTGGCTATGCTCCTTAGATCTAAAGGATGCTTATACTCACATCCTTATTCATCCAGACCACAGACAATATCTCAGATTTGTAGTGGGAGGAAACCATTATCAGTACAGAGTACTGCCTTTTGACCTTACATCCGTCCCCAGGGTATTCACCAAGTGCCTGGCAGTGGTAGCGGCCTACCTCAGGTTTCAAGGCCTCTTTGTCTTTCCACATCTGGACGATTGGCCTCTTGCGGGGATTGACCCCTGATGAGCCAATCAAGCCACCCTTCGCACTGTCGCTCTGCTTCAGCACCTGGGGTTTGTCATAAACTTTGCAGATTCCAGTTTGCAACCCTCCCAGAACATGGAGTTCATAGGAGCTCGACTGGACACCTTTCAGGCAAAAGCCTTTCTGCCAGTGGACAGGGCCCACAGATTGATGGATCTAGCCAGGCTATTCCACAGCAATTCTCTGGTGTCCGCCAGACAATTCCTGAGGCTCTTAGGCCACATGGCATCTACGGTCCATGTGACTCCAAATGCCTGTCTACACATGAGGCCTGCTCAATGGGGCCTCAGGACTCAGTGGCACCAGGCCACAGGAAGCCTCACGGACAAAATGCGGGTGTCCAGCCTACTTCAGTCTTCTCTGCAATGGTGGCTTCATCTTCCAAATCTAGTGCAAGGGGTGCCTTTTCAGGCACCCCCACACTCTCAGGCGCTGACAACCGATGCTTCTCTTCAAGGTTTGTGGTGCACATTGCCAAGGGACATGTACTCAAGGCCTGTGGACTCCCTGGGAGGCCACACAGCAGATCAATCTATTAGAACTGAGAGCTATCCGCTTATCCCTGAGAACTTTCTCTCATCTCATCTCTCACCAGTCCGTCTTGGTTCAGACGGACAATCAAGTGGCTATGTTCTATGTGAACAAACAAGGGGGCACAGGGTCCTGCCTTTTCTGTCAGGAAGCACAGAAACTGTGCTCCTGGGCAGTCAATCATGGCATTCTTCTCAAAGCAGTCTACCTCCCAGGTCAGGAGAATTACCTGGCGGACAGATTGAGCAGGATCCTGCAGCCGCACGAATGGCAGTTGAACCCTTTAGTGGTTCAACAGATCTTCCTGAGATGGGGTTTTCCAACCATAGATCTCTTTACCAGTCCTCTGAACCGTCAACTACCCAGGTTCTGTTCCAGATAACCGCATCCTCTGAGTAGCTGCGGATGCGTTTCTCATTCCATGGTCTACAGGCCTACTATATGCGTTTCCTATTCGTCTCTCCGGGCCAGTCCAGGACCTTAGGGTAGTCGCCAATCCCGTCTAGCAGCTGAGGACTGAACACTGTAAAACTCTTGCTGACAGCCCATCTCGCTTCCCCTGGTGTCAGAGAGACAGTCTTTCAGTCCTCAGCAGCTGAACTGGACGTGCGCTGACAGGCTCCCCAGAGATTCAAATAGGATTGGGATTTTCTTTTCTTTTCTTATGTTTCTGCAGTTTCACAGTATAGGAGCGAGTAGTGGAAGAGCTAAGACTAATAGAGATCAGCCTGTCTGGTTTTGTTCTAGCAGAGCAAACAGAGCAGGAGGTTGCGGTCTGTGATAAGGAAGCTTATCATAGCTCAGGAAGGAGCTATAGAAAAGGTGAAGTGACTCTGAACAAGCAACCTGTCTGTTCTGGTAGAAATAAGAAAACAGAATTTTCCCATAAAAGACTACCAGTCCCAGAATGCACCAGGTTTCCAACAGCCATTAGAGGAGCTGAAGTGGGGAAATGTGTGTTCAATCAGGAGGGCTATGAGGTAATCCCTAAGCACTCATCTCAAAGGGCAGGGCCTGATTCAGCACAGCTGCGCTGTGTTAGGGAGGAGCACTCATCCAAGCAGAATAAGAGTAGAGTTTATTCTACAGATGACCATCTTCATGATCACCTTGGATATCCAGAGAATTGTCCTCAGTATCCATAGAATCAGAAGCAGAAGCCAAACCGGACGGACAGAGAGGGAAAGAAGCCCTCTGGAAGAAAGAGGAGAAAAGCCTTTGAGAGGTCTAGAAGAGTCCAAAGCAGTACGTATACTGGGAGGTATTCCAAGGGCCAGCATACACCATTGGACTGGGGAAAGCCAGGAATGCTGCTGCAGAGCTAGGAATCACCAGAGGCTACCTGTGAGGGAGACGGCTGCACGTGGAAGGGACTCTAAGACCTGTGCCAGAAGGTATGTGAAGAGAGATCCAGTGTCCAGGGATCTGGATTGGAAGGCTGGACATAAGAACTGGACTACATACTGGCCAGGCTGTATAGAAAGGAACTCTAGCAGCAATGGAAGCTCAGGTATGAACACTGATCTATGCCCTAGCTATAACCTTGAAAGACAGCAGGGAAACAAGTATTCTCCTGAAAGTGCTCCATTGAAAGATTCATCTGTGCCAATCCATGATATTGAACCCATGCTTGTTGAACAAGGGGGAATAATAACAGATGAGGATCCTATTTATATGGACTGTTCTCTGTCTAAACTCCGTTGGTAACTTTCTGTTATAAAGTACAGCAACCATCACAAAGAAATACAAATTTGTTCTTTAATCTACTCAGAAAAGCTCCTGAAGCAGGATTTGACCCACACAGTGGAAGGCAAGCCAGCTAAGGGGTTTCAGCTGGTAACTGCTAGCAATTAAGCCATACCTAATTGCTTGTGAGCTAGGAGAGAATCACTTCTGTATCTATGTGGGAAGTAATCAGAAGTTAATCTGAAAAGAACAGTTTGTTTCTTGCTTTGTGGCTTTTCATTTGTTGTTTTCCTGATTTTGACTTTGTTTTTCCAAGTTAACACTGAGAGCAAGTAACCTAATTTATGTGCTACCAAGCATATCTGTGTTGGGAGAAATAACCCCACAAATAAATATCTTATTGGCTTTACCCAAGAGCACAACTAAATTATTGTCAGCAGCTGTGTCTGGTGTGAATGAACTACATTGCCCACAATACCTTGCAAATCATATAGAAATATGCACTTGCCAAGAGTGTGAAGATTCTCACCCAGGCAGCCGTCTGACAGGTCTCTTCTCTCTTTTTTTCTTTCCTCTGGGTGAGACTTATTGTACCTTGATATTAACACATTAAAGCACCGCTGGTGCCGGCTTGGCAATTCTCTCTGATTCGGGCATAGCCTGCCTATATTTTATTTTTTTTTTTTTATTTATTTAACAGCTCTTATATACCGCACTATTTTTATCAGCGCGGTTTACAAATAACAAAGAATACTCAGATCAGCGAAGACTGATTGGGTTTACATTAAAACAGGTAATAGAACTTGGGGAACATGGGAATTTTCAGAATAACATAAGTCCAAACGAGTTGAAATAAAATAAACTATATACATGCTGGTGTGTCATATTCGCTAGTTGTTGGTATGAGAGAATGTGAGAAGCTTCCAGGATGGGGCGGAAGCTTGGGATTTGAGCATTATGTTGTGTGGAGGGATTTAGTGGGGATAGGGGATGGTTTCTTGGTGGTAGGGGGGTAGCTTAAGAGAAGTGGAGAAGAAAGAGATGGTGCTTTATTGCTTTCCGGAATTGTAGCAGGTCTTGGATTGCTCTGATATCAGGAGGCAGGTCGTTCCAACATTTTGGAGCGTAGTGGGCGAATGTTCTTCTACTGGTTGATAGTGAACACCTTATGGAGTCTTTGGGGATCGCAAGTGTGTTATCTGATGTCATTCTTGTAGATCTGGTTTTTGGGGTAGGAGTGATAAGATCCTTGAGAGAGTTGGGAGCGATGTTGTTAATAATCTTGAAAGTTATTAGCAGAATCTTATATGTTAGCCTGGAGCATATCGGTAACCAGTGTAGATCCTTAAGTACTGGTGTGATATGGTCAGATCTGGATAGACCGCAGAGGACAGGGGCTGCGGTGTTCATGGCTTGCTGTAGAGGATTGAGGGTGTTTTTTGGTAAGCCATACAAAATTAAGTTTGCGTAATCTAGGTGAGGTAGTATGAGGGCCTGAAAGATGGTCTGGAAGTCGTCAGCAGGTAGCATAGGTTTGATATGTCTTAGTGTTCTAATTTTGTGGTAAATGGATCTAGTAGTGTTTTTTATATGTTCCTTGAAGTCGAGGTGCTGGTCCAGCGTGATGCCGAGATAACGTATGGCTTTACGGCTTGGAAGCTCCGCATCTCTTACTCTTAGGCTGGGAGGCGGGGAGAAGCTTTTGTTTCTTGATATGAATAGTACCTCTGTTTTCTTGAAATTGATTAGGAGATTTTGGGTACTTAGCCAGTCGGTAATTGCGTTGAAACAGTTGACAAGGTTGGTGAAATCCAGATAGTTGACTTTGAACGGGGTAAATAGCAGAACATCGTCGGCGTAGATTAGGGTAGAGATATTGAAGGATCGGATTAGGTTGCATATCGGCTGCATGTAGATATTAAAAGCAGAGCCGACAGTGAAGAACCTTGTGGGACACCTTGTTGTTGGCGGAATGGTGTAGAAGTAGTGGAACCCACAAGGACTTGTTGCCAGCGATCGGATAGGTAAGATTTACACCACTCCCAGGCGAGGCCGTGTATGCCCTTTTCTAGAAGGCGTGCAAGTAGTTGGTTATGATTGACAGAGTCAAAGGCGGCTGAGATATCGAGGAAGATGAGGGCAAAACCATCTTCCGCGTTGTCGATTCCTCTGATCAGAGTGTTGGTAAGGGTGGTGAGAAGTGTTTCTATTCCATGTGATTCTCTAAAACCATGCTGGCAGGAGTCAAGGGGAGAAGCTGAATCTATATGTTGTTGGATTTGTCTGTAGACGACCTTTTCAATTATTTTTGCGAGTAGAGGAATACTCGAAATAGGTCGGTAGGATTCGGTCTTTGATGGGTCGAGTCTGCTATTCTTTAGGAGGGGTCTTATTGAGGTTTGTTTGAGTAGAGAGGAGAATGATCCGGATGCAAATGATAGACGTATGATGTTTTGCAGAATTGGGCTGAGTTCAACTCGAAGGGTCCTGATCCAGTGTGCTGGGCATGGGTCGTTTGGGGCTGTTGAGGTGTTGATGCAGGCAATGAGGTCTTGGATATTCTTCACAGGAGGGGGGGTAAAGTGAGTGAGTGATACTTGTGAGGAGAGAGGTTGGGGGGAGGGGGAAACTGTTAGTGCTGGCTGAGAATTTGCTAAAAGGGATTTGGATTGTAGGAAGTCAGCATATGACTGAGGGGGAATTGGGAGGAGTTGGGTAGGAGAGGGTTCCTTGGTTAGAGATTTTACTAAGTTGAATAAGTCTCTTGGCTTGTTGATTGAGCGTTGAAGTAGCTGGGAGTGGTATTCACTCATCTTGAGGTAGATCCTCTCACAGTGAGACTTCAGAAGTTCGAGATAGAGTAATTTGTGTGTATGGGAATGGGAGCGTCTCCACTTCTTCTCATGTTTCCTGAAATTGATGAGAGATGCTCGGAGATCTGTTCAGAACCAAGGCGCATGTTGTCTTCTATTTTTAACTCTGTTGTGAGTTTCTGAGTTCTTGGAGGAATTTGGTTGGGCAAATTCTTTCAATGATTTGTTCCAGTTGGCAATAGCGTCATCAAGATTGGTGGAACTTTGGTGTAGGGACGGTAGAACTTCTTTGGAGAACTCTTCTGTGTTAAGAGGTCTAGTGCGCGGTGTGGCTGAGGGTCTAGTGGAATCACTAAGTGGTGTCGGGGTATTTTGTGAGGGTATTTGGAGAGTAATCAGTTTGTGGTCAGACCACGGGACTGGACTGATTGAGATGTTAAAATCAGAATTGCAGCGGACTGCAGTACTAGGAGCAAAGATTAGGTCTAATAGGTTTCCTTTTTGGTGTGTTGAATCGTTCACCAATTGTTTGAATTGTAAGTCTTGCATTGCATCAAGGAAGGCTGTGGCTTGATCGGGTTGTAGGGAGGGAAGGTTGAAGTCACCCAGTAACCAGTTAGGAATGCGTGGGTTGGCTGGGTTGCAGGCTAGATCAATGAAGGTGGAAATGTCATTGGGAGGTGAGGAGGGGGATCTGTATATGAGGTTGAAGGAGATGAATTTATTTGCTATGGTGATGATGTCTGCATGTGTAGTACTCTTGGAGGAATGCAGTTGAAATTTTAGATCTGTTTTGGCTAGTATAAGGACACCTCCGCCTTTGCGGTTGGATCTATGGCAGGTGTAAATGGAAAAATTAGGAGGTGTAAGTTGATTTATAATGGCAGACGCGGGTGCTTCCACGGCGGAGGAAAGAGGCCTGGGAGCCCCAGCATCCTCTCCTCGCTTGGGCTCATCTTGCTCCGACTTCCCGCTGGCAGCGGGATAGCGGACGGCGAAGGTCTCAGCCTCTCCGGCGATACGTCAGGTAGGACCGGGGGTTTTCTGTTGTTTGCGCTTCAGTCAAGTGGTTTAAGGCAGTGTTTGAAGCTGTTGTTTTTAGCAGCCGCCGTTTTTCTTGACACCGGTGTACCGCGTGTTTTTTGTTCCGACGGATTTGAAAGAGGCTCTCTCCCTGAACATTTATGCCACGGAGGTATTTAAACATCTCAATCATATCACCTCTATCCCGCCTTTCCTCTAAGGTGTACATATTAAGATCCTTAAGTCTGCCCTCATATGCTTTATAATGAAGCCCACTAATCATTTTAGTAGCCACCCTCTGCACCGACTCCATCCTGTTCACATCCTTTTGAAGGTGCGGTCTCCAGAATTGCACACCATACTCCAAATGAGGTCGCACCAAAGACTTATACAGAGGCATTATCACCTCCTTTTTTCTGCTAGCCATTCCTCTCCGTATGCACCCAAGCATCCTTTTAGCTTTTGCCGTCACCTTTTCTACCTGTTTAGCTACTTTAAGATCATCAGACACAACCACGCCTAGGTCCCGCTCTTCTTTAGTGGACAAAAGTACTTCATCTCCTATACTGTATTGCTCCCTTGGATTGCTGCAGCCCAAATGCATGACCTTACATTTTTTAACATTAAATCCCAGCTGCCAAATTCTAGACCATTCTTCAAGCTTAGCTAGATCCCTCCTCATGTTATCTACACCTTCCTGGGTGTCTACTCTATTGCAGATGTTGGTATCATCTGCAAAGAGGCAAACCTTACCCGACAGCCCTTCCGCTATATCACTAACAAAGATGTTAAAAAGAATCGGACCAAGGACAGATCCCTGGGGCACACCACTGGTAACATCCTTCTCCTCAGAGTGAGCTCCATTTACTTGTACTCTTTGTCGCCTCCCACCCAACCAATTTCTAACCCAAGCAGTAACTTTCGGGTCCATCCCTAGGGTGCTCAGTTTGTTTATATGTCGCCTGTGAGGAACAGTGTCAAAGGCTTTACTGAAATCGAAATACACCACATCTAGAGCTCTCCCTCGGTCCAACTCCCTGGTCACCCAGTCAAAGAAATCAATCAGATTTGTCTGACAAGACCTGCCTCTGGTGAATCCATGCTGCCTCGGATCCTGTAATCCGCTGGACTCCAGAAACCTCACTATTTTCTCTTTCAGCAGCGTTTCCAATAATTTACTCACCACTGAAGTTAAACTAACCGGCCTGTAGTTTTCAACCACATCCTTACTACCGCTTTTGTGTAAAGGCACCACATGAGCCTCTCTCCAGTCCTTTGGCACCACTCCCGACTCCAACTAGGCATTGAAAAGGTCAGTCAGTGGAGTTGCTAGAACGTCCCCAAGTTCCCTCAGTATTCTAGAGTGTATCCCATCCGGTCCCATCGCTTTGTCTACTTTAAGTTGAGCTAGTTTCTCATGAACACAGTCTTCTGAAAATTGTTCAAGATGTCCCTCGCTTCTGTTCTCATTTGTGGGTGTTTTCTGAGGTCCTGCTACTGGTTCTTCATCTGTGAACACAGAACAAAAATATTTGTCAAGCAATTCCGCTTTATCCTTATCAGCTTCTACATATTCCCCCCCTGCACCCTTGAGTCTGACAATACCACTTTTGCCCTTCCTCTTCTCACTAATATATTTGAAAAATGTCTTATCCCCCCATTTTATTGCATTGGCTGTTTCCTCCTCCTTTTGAATCTTTGCCTTCTTGACTACTTTGCTAGCTTCTCTAAGTTTTTCCAAATACAGATGCTTGTCTTCCTCTCTCTGTGATCTCTTGTATTTCATGAAGGCCTCCCTCTTTTTCTTCACTTTTTCAGCTACTTCCTTCGAAAACCATCTGAGCTTCTAAAGAAAGCTTAGGTTTGATCTCCTCTAGTACCGACTGGTTTGTTCTTCTGGCAGTCCATGGTATACACAGTATTCGCCGCCAGCACCATAATTCAAAGGCATCAATTTTCTTCCTGTCTGTCTTTTTCACTGTCCAGCTTTCACATCCATATGTTATTGAAAATACCATGGCTTGAACAAGTCGAATCTTTGTATGGTGAGAGACATCTCTGCTCTTGAGAATCTTATCTAGGTCTTTCATAGCCATTCTGCCAAGAGCAATGCGTCGTCTGATTTCTTGACTGCTTGTTGCTTCTTTATTGATAGCTGATCCAAGTAGGTTAAAGTTGTTCACAATTTCAATTTCTTCTCCTTCAACGATGAACCTGTTGATTATGCCAGTTGTCATGATCTTTGTCTTCTTTACATTAAGGTGCAGGCCCATTTTGAGACTATGTTCTTTGATTGTGAGAAGCAAATGTTTCAGATCATCTTCACTTTCAGCCAGTAATGTGGTATCATCAGCATAGCGAAGGTTGTTGATGACTCTTCCACCAATCTTCACACCTCTGTTGTCTTCATACAATCCTGCTTCTCTGATGATTTGTTCTGCATACAAATTAAACAGGTAGGGGGAAAGTATGCAGCCTTGTTTTACACCTTTGCTTATTTTAAACCATTCTGTTTCTCCTTGTTCCGTTCGAACTGTTGCTTCTTGATCAATGTACAGATTGCGCAAGAGAACGATCAGGTGTTCTGGTATACCCATGCTTCTTAATGTGGCCCAGAGTTTCTCATGGTTTACACAGTCAAAAGCCTTGCTATAGTCGATAAAGCACAAATAGATATCCTTTTGGTATTCTTTAGTCTTTTCAAGGATCCATCTCACATCTGCAATGATGTCTCTCGTTCCTCGCCCTTTCCTGAACCCTGCTTGCACTTCAGGTAGTTCTTGTTCCAGGTATGGTTGTAATCTCTTTTGAATAATCTTCAGTAGAATCTTGCTGGCATGTGGGATCAGAGCGATTGTGCGATAATTTCCACAGTCAGTTGGATCACCTTTCTTTAGTATTGGTATAAACAGAGATCTTTTCCAGTCAGTTGGCCATGATGTTGTCTTCCATATTTCTTGGCAGAGTCTTGTGAGTACGGTAACAGCTGCATCAGATTGCTGCAATACTTCTATGGGAATGCTATCAATGCCTGGTGCTTTGTTCTTTGATAAGGCTTTCAATGCTGCTTCAACTTCTTCTTTCATCACCAATGGTTCCCGATCATAAGGTACAGGTTGAAACGGCTGTTGGTCCACTTGATCTTTATCATATAAAAACTCTGTATATTCCTTCCACCTTTTCTTGATCTACTCAGCATCATTCAACATAGGACCTTGAGCATCTTGTAACATTCCAATTCGAGGCTTTCTTTAACTCTCGTAGCTTCAGGAAAGCCGATCTTGTTCTTCCTCTAATAGTTTCTGCTTCTATTTCCTTGCAAGTGTCATTGTAGTACTTTTCCTTGTCCTGTCTTGCTGCACGTTGGAAATCTCTGTTGAGTTCTGTGATTGTCTTTCTTTCTCCTCTGGCTTTAGCTTCTCTGCGTTTCTGGGCAATTTTCAGAGTTTCTTCCGTCAACCATTTTGGCCGTTTTTGCTTTTTCACCTTTTGTAGAGACTTCTCGCTTTCTTCCAACACAACCTTCTTGATGTCATTCCATAACTCTTCCGGAGCTCTGTCATTTGTATCTAAAGCAGCAAATCGATTTTGCAGGCAGTCTTTAAATTCCAGTGGTATATTCTCAAGGTCATATTTTTCTGCATTCATGAGTGGTTTGCTCTTTTTCAACTTTAGCTTGAGTTTGCATACTAGTAGTTGATGATCTGTACCACAGTCAGCTCCAGGTTCTGTCTTTGTTGATGTTACAGAGCTTTTCCATCGTTGACTTCCACATATGTAGTCAGTTTGATTTTTATATAATCCATTCGGTGAAGTCCATGTGTACAGTCGCCGCTTGTGTTGCTGGAAGAAGGTGTTTGAGATGAATAGATCATTGGTCTGGCAGAATTCTATCAGTCTTTCTCCAGCTTCATTTCTGTTGCCAAGTCCATATTTTCCAACTACTTTGCCTTCTTCTTTGTTGCCAACGTTTGCGTTCTAGTCACCCATGACTATCAGGATATCCTGTTGGCATGTTCTGTCAATTTCAGCTTGTACTTGTTCATAGAACTCTTCAATTTCATTCTCTTCTGCAGCTGTTGTTGGGGCATATACTTGAATTATAGTTGTGTTGATAGGCAATCCTCGTAGGCGAATAGAGATTAAGCGTTCGCTGACTGCATTATATTTCATTACAGTTCTTGCAAGTTTCTTCTTTATTATAAATGCAACACCATTTCTTCTTTGTCTTTCATTTCCAGCATAGTAGACCATGTGATCATCTGATGCAAAGTGCCCCATGCCAGTCCATTTCAGTTCGCTGACACCCAACAGATCAAGTTGTACACGTTCCATTTCATTCTTGACCACCTCTAACTTCCCTTGGTTCATGCTTCATACGTTCCATGTTCCAATGAGTAAGACATCTTTACAGCTTCTGACTCTCATTTCATGCGCAGCTACATCAGCAGTCAGACTGAGGTGCCAGACCAAGACAAACCACCCATCTGGGCAGCAGCACAATGGGACAGTGTTGACGGCGGAGGATCACATTTTTGTGACCACGGCAACAACACCAAACTTAAACTGCACGGAAGAAAGGCCCGGCAATCTACTTCTGTATCTTGCCATGAAAACCCAATGGATAGTTACAACAAAAAGATCCCCTAAAGCACCAAAAAAAAGTAACCTTGCTTTAAAAAATATACAAAAAGCTTTTTAAGAGCTCCCAGTCAGAGAGCTAGCAATGTAATATAATAAAACAAACAAACAAACCCTCAAATCCTTACTGTTTGTTGATCTGTTGAGCCCTGGTTAGGAAAGCCTCAACAGGGCAGGGCACTGGAGCCTTTTATGCAGGCTTCAACTGCACTCAGGAAACAGGCCCACTAACTCCTGATTAGGTGTTAGCAGTTTCTAAACCTGAGGAGGTTACTGGAGTTCAGCAACCTACTGTGCTCAAGGAAAGTTCCCCATAAGCACCAAAAAGAAAGTAACCTTGCTTTAAAAAATATACAAAATACCCTTTTAAGAGCTCCCAGTCAGAGAGCTAGCAATGTAATATAATAAAACAAACAAGCAAACCCTCAAATCCTTACTGTTTGTTGATCTGTTTGTTGATCTGTGGAGCCCTGGTTAGGAAAGCCCCCAGGTGGCCAAGGCAACCCTGGTTCCCACTACTATTGCAACTGGTGGTGGACACTCCTCTTCCTTTGGGGATGCAACCCGATCTCCTGTCTCAGGAGCAGGGATCCCTCTTGCACCCCAATCTCCAGTACCTCAATTTGATGGCCTGGCTGCTGAAAGGGTAGTCCTAGCGCGTTTACTACTGCCTAGGGAAGTGGAGGACATCGTCTTGGCCTCTAGGAGGCAGTCCACCAGAAAGTCTTATGCCCTTAAGTGGCGTAGATTTTCTACCCGGTGTACTCAACACAACGAGAATCCCTTCTCATGCCTGGTACCTGTGGTGCTGCAGTATTTGCTTCACCTCTCCAACCTAGGCCTTAAGTCCAATTCTGTTAGAGTTCATCTTTGTGCTCTTTCAGCACACCACTTACAGGTGGAGGGTCAGTCTCTCTCCAGTCATCCTTTGGTGGCTCGCTTCCTCAGAGGCCTGCTTTTGCTTAAGCCTTCAGTGCGTCCACCTGCCACTAAATGGGATTTAAATGTGGTCTTGCAATGGCTTACTTGCCCACCATTTGAACCTATGGCTACTTGCGCTCTGCGTTTTCTGTCCTGGAAAATGCTATTTCTGGTAGCCCTTACCTCGGCAAGGCGAGTGAGTGAGCTTCAGGCCCTGGTATCAGAAGCGCCTTATACTAGATTCTATAGGAATAGGGTAGTCTTACGGACTCACCCTAAGTTCCTTCCTAAGGTTGTCTCCTCCTTCCACCTCAATCAGGAGGTGGTTCTTCTGACTTTCTTTCCCAGGCCTCATGCTAGCCGGGCTGAGATGGTCCTGCATACCCTGGACTTTAGGAGGGCGTTGTCCTTCTACCTTGACTGTACGCGGGAGCACCGGAGGGCGGTTCAGCTCTTCGTCTCTTATGACCCCAATAAGTTGGGGTTAGCTGTCTCCAAGCGTACTTTGTCCATACGGGTGACTGACTGCATCGTCTGGGCTTACAGGCCAGCCAGCCTCTTGTTGCAGGGTCGAGTTACGGCTCACCGTGTCAGGGCGAAAGCTGTGTCAGTGGCTCATCTCTGCTCTGTTCCGTTGGCAGACATCTGCCAGGCCGCTACTTGGTCTTCAAGCCAGACTTTTGCGGCCCACTACTGCCTTGAGAGGGAGTCCCGCAGGGACAGTGCTTTCGGGCAAGCGGTACTCCATAATCTCTTTGGGGTCTAGGCAACTCCTACCCTCCGGCCCTGGTGTTGGGCTACCTGTCGGGGGCGTTATCAGTGAAGATTCTGTTCTTGCATGCTGAGGCTCTAGAGGGAGCTCAATTTTTCAATTGGGGCCTCTGGTAGCCCTAAGCTAGGGAGTCCCATACGTGAGGACTGACGTCCTGCTTGCTCCTGGAGAAAGAGTAGTTACTCACCTATAACAGGTGTTCTCCAGGAGCAGCAGGAATCCGTCCTCACAACCCTCCCTCCTCCCCTTGGAGTTGCAGTCATATGATTTATTTTTACTATTTTTGCTGTCTTTTAGCTATGTCATCAGACTGAGCAAGATGGCACCCTTGGGCGGGAAGGGGACCGTGTATGTGCGCTGCATTCCCAAAGGCTTTCTATGAAAGCTGTGGAAATGGCGCCGACGTCACCCATATGTGAGGACTGATTCCTGCTGCTCCTGGAGAACACCTGTTACAGGTGAGTAACTACTCTTAAACCATTATTAAAGTGGATCCGGGAAATCCACTCCTTGCCCAGGGACAAGCATTGTAAAATCTGTGTGCCTCTTTGGGAACCTGCCAGGTTCTTGTGGCCTGGATTGGCCACTGTTGGAAACAGGATACTGAGTTTGATGGACCTTTGTCTGACCTAGTAAGGTATTTCTTATGTTCTTGTCTGTTTAACTGCTACCATTCATCTATCCTAACTTTAACTGCTGAAACATTCCCATTCATGTATCATAGTGCACCTTCTTTATCAGCCAGTTTTATAACTATAGCGTGGTTGTCCCTTAAATTAGAAAGTGCAGCTTTTTGGTCTGCCAATAAGTTGTGAAACAACTTTTCCAACTGTAATACTCAGAATGTGATTTACCTCATACTTTGCTTATGTAATCTCTGATACTTGGGTAAGACCAAGCGGCCAATGTAGACGAGAATCACAGATTAAGAGTTGCCTTAATAGAAGGGTTCCTGAGAAACCTTTGGTGGCTCACTGGAAGGAAAAAGGTCACAATACCATAGATCTGATGTTCTTAAGAACATAAGAACATAAGATATGCCATACTGGGTCAGACCAAGGTCCATCAAGCCCAGTATTCTGTTTCCAACAGTGGCCAATCTAGGTCATATGTACCTAGCAGTTTCCCCAAGAGACACAAGTTCCACAATGCTTGTACTGGGTCAAGCATTGATATCCTGGGTCTCTTCTTAATAATGGTTTATGGACTTTTCCTCCAGGAACTTGTCCAAACCTTTTTTAAACCCAGCTACACTAACAACCTTTACTACATCCTCCGGTAACAAATTCCAGAGTTTGATTACATGTTGAGTGAAAAAATATTTTCTTTTATTAGTCTTAAATAGTTTACCCTGTAGCTTCATTGCATGTCCCCTAGTCTTTCTATATTCTGATAACGTTATCAATCAATCTACGTTTACCTGTTCTACTCCATTCATTAATTTATAGACTTCTATCATATCTCCCCTCAGCCGTCTCTTTTCCAGGTTAAAGAGCCCTAACCTTATTAGAACAGCATAAGATGTTTTCTCTTTTCTCTTTAATTGTTTTTACCAATAGCGTTTATATCTGGGCTGAATCAATTCCATGTTGACTTTATGCTTTATTGTGCCTTTACAGATAAATGCTAGTTTAATCATTATACTACTGCTGTGTCTTTATACTTTTATCTGTTAAGATATTACACAGTGTGGCTTTGTAAGTATACATTATGGATTATATATGTCCTGGACTCATCCTCATCTCCCTGTACTGTCCCTGGGTTTGCGCACTATAGGGGTGATTCTGAGGCACGGATAGGGACGTCCATGCCTGCTATTCAGGCCCTTCCCAACCCCGTCTACATTCCCTGCGCATTGTATGGGGAAGGTAGATGGGGGCAGGAAAGGGGCGGATTGGGGACAGCGTTAGGGCGGTTGTCGGCCCCGGACATACAGGGCCGATTCTAATGTTGGCCCTGGACGTTTGAGGCTGGCGGCTTGCACAGGTGGAATAAGTTCCCCAGTCGGCAGGCCCAGGCCTGGGAGGCGGTGGGAGGGTGCAGAGGAGATTCCACGCAGTCCGACCCTGGCCTTAGGAGACCAGATCGGGATTGGGATTCAGGGAAAGCACCTTTGCAGCTGACAGCTGGGGATCATGGCTTTTCAATGGAGCAATGGTGCCATGGCAACCGGTCAACATGGTGCCACAGCTCCATTGAACTGCCCTGACGGAGTTAACAGGGGAAGGCCTGTATAGTCCCACAGGTGCTCCTTGTGGTCTTGGGCAAGCCACTTAACCCTCCATTGCCCATGCTCCCTATAAAATAGTTATCTCCAAGTTATAATGCCCTGTTCGATGTAAATATGTAGCAGCAGAGCGCAGACAAACCAATGATACCAGGAGTCTATTCAGAAGGTCCAAATCATTTATTTGTGCACAAGTCTCAAGCAAAGTCAATTTCAAAATGGCTGAGCAAAGTTCTCTGGCAAAACAACTTTTATAGACTTTAGCTTCATTCTGGGTATAGGAAAACATTTCATTGGTCCCGGTAACCTCCCGTACCCTCCCGTACCCCTTCTATTGGTCCCGGTACTGATATGATTATCCAATTATATTCTTTCAGTGGGCTCGGCACCTACTTACCCCCCTTCTAGTCCCAATTACAATGGTCAGTTCACCAACTTGTTACTTTCCTTCTTTCAAGGCTATTGGGCTAGTTGCTACGTGCAGGGAAGCAGGGCTCTAGAGCTTTTCTGTCAGCAGTTTTAAACATGAATTTCTGTATTTTTCCATCTGTTCTGCTTGTCTAAGCTAATTCAATACTTTTACTGAGTTCTTAGTTCTATAGCAGCATATTGGGGGATGTGCAATTCCTATAGGCCTCTTCACAAGCTTCATTTACAGGTCAAGCTAGCCAGGCTTACTTATGTCAGACACTGTGGATCACAGGCCTACACCTGCCACATTCCCCCCTTTGATTAATCTCACCCTATTAGTTAATAAGGTGTGAGAATTTAATCACTTTATAATTATTATACTGAGGTTAGAGGAGTTCGGCTATATCCAGGAGGACGAGATTGATATAAAGCCATTATCTTAGTTGCGGTCTTCCGCTCTACTGTACTATCAATAGCACTGTGTATGGAACGCATACAGCATGGGATTATACATGGCAATAAAAAAATAACAACAACGATCAGTAATACTAGTATTAGAAAAGTCTTCAGTCCTCCTAGCCATGAGAAAAGGTTAGCAAACCAGTTAGGTAATCTTAGTGGGTGCCAAGTCTGTACTGGCACATAAGCATGTTTACGCATATCTTCAGCAATTTCTTCAACTACTTGACCTTTGTCATCTATTTTCAAACAGCAATTAGTTAAATTCAGTTTACCACATACTCCTCCTTCAGCTGCTAACAAATAATCAAGTGCTAGACGATTCTGGTATATGGCAGTGCGCATTTGGGTGCTTTGTCTAGCTAGAAGTGTGAGAGCATGGCTAGTTTCATTAGTTATTATTTCAACTACAGCTTGTAAGCGAATAATACGATTAATCATATAGATTGGTGTCCGATAACCGTACATACCATCATCATTCCAAGTGGCAGGCCCATAATACTCAATAATTCTTTCTGGTGGCCAATCATCACCCTCCCACTTTTCCCATTTGCCTATTTGAAGGGGTGCTCTCTTCCGTCGTAATGCTCTTTTGTGTCTGTGGGTAGTGTACACTGGGTATCCTAATTGTTCTCCATGTTCTGTGGGTAGGAGAAAGAAAGAAGGTCTGATGGTCCCTAAGACACATGCTCCTCCCCAGTGTGATGGGAGTTGAGCATACGCTCGGTTTCCACAGATCCAATACAGGCCAGGTGGGGCTTGCCAAGCATGAGTTTTGGCAAGGTTAGTCCATAAACTAGCAAGTTCAGGAAATCTAGCTAATGGGTTAGGAGGTTCAGGTTCTTTACTTCCTGACCACCATGATGTCTTCTTGGTAGTGGCATTATAGAACTTCTGGCTAAGACAGACCAGCTGTCCTACCAGTTGGGTGAACTGAGGTCCAGTTCTGGCATAGCAAAGACGTCCAATAATTGAGTGTGCTAACACCCATTCACTAGTAGTCTTGTGTATTTTAGTCTGATTATAAGTCAGAGAATAATTCAACTCTTGGGCCTCCCATGGCCATTGGTCACCCATTTGGGTTCCGCCACAGAAATAACAATCTGAAATCTTTAGACTGGATACTACTGCTCCAGCTAATTCTAAAAATAAATTCTGGGATGGATGGGGAATTTCAAACTTATTTACATGCATAGCTTCATAAAAAGTGTTATGGATGTGGTATTTAGATGACTTATAAGCTTGGGTGTTCAATCTTATATACACAATAGTTCCTGGATCTACTGTTCCTCCTGCAATACGTAAACCAAACTTATATCCTTGTTTCCATGCATTAGGATTACGGATCCTTAATTGCAAAGGGTTACAAGCACCTTTCTTACATTTGTCATCTGTTTTTGACTTAGTCAAAGTGGCAACTCGTTTGTCTCTCTGTTCATCTGTAATACCAGCATTCCATGTAGCATAAAAAACACATTCCCAGTTTGGACAATAGTAATCTGCAGCTGGGGCAGTACTATATGATTCTTTCTTACCAGTACACTTTCTCCATCCCGTGGCACCTTCTGGGCACATATATTTATGATCATTACGATAGGCTTTTTCCCAGGTACCACATCTGGAACGACCATCTCTATTTATAACATCACATGCATCAAAATATAAAACAGCAGGTATACTAGCATCTTTAAGTGGTCGCGTAGCATTAATTATAGGTCCATCTGCATCATTCCATCGCATTTCCAACGTATAATTTGATGGGTTCTGATGCGGGTTATAGCATACTCTGGAGTTACCTTTGATGCAGATATTTAGTTCAGTGGTGCTATAAACACATCGAGTCACTTTACCGGTGCATTTATAGTGAGAATGATAAACCAAAGTCTGAGTTACTTTTAGTCCAGTTCGAGTAGAAGTAACGCAAGCAGTACATGGAGGTAAAGCATGAGTCATTTCCAAACCTCCAAAACAGGCAACCAGGGCTAAGCACAGATAAAAATACATGTTGATTGCAGTTCTTCTGAATCCTCAGCTTGCAAATCTTGACCACGACGATCTTTTCTTCATCCCGTGTGCTAATTAAGCAATTTCAACAGGTGCTGAGTGTTGATTGAAGATCCTCAAGTTGTCCATCACACAGTAACCAACTTAGCAATTTCAGTTGGCTTTTGAAGTATGGTTAATCAATGTAGTATCAAAGTAGTGTGCAAAATCACACGCAGATTAGGTTCGTTGAAACAAAACTGTTGCTGCATGGAAAACAGCAATCCTCTTCGAAAGACTTGGCTACTGCAAGGCACTGTGACAAAGTGTCTACGCTGCTGGTTGCCGTCTCAGAGTAACTCGTAAAGGTGCATCGTGATGCTGTTCCGCTGTCCACTGCTCAGGTTCTGGAGCTGCTGCGGGCTTGACTCTGCTGTGGTGGATCCAGGCGTCGATCTCCGCTACCTTTACTGCAGTTGGGGTAGACAAGATGACGGTGTATGGTCCCTTCCAATGGGGTTCCAACGGTGTCTTCTTCCAATCTTTGATCCACACCGAGGTACCAGGCTGGTAGGGATGCAGGGGTTCAGTCAGGTTGATAGGCAACTGGTCTTGGATCCACGCATGGAGAGTCTGCAGAACAAAACTAAGAGCTAGGAGTTCTTGCCTGGTTATTTCTGAACCAATTTGGGCTAGACTTCCTTTAATTCCCTGCACTATTGGTGGGGGTTTACCATACAGAACTTCAAAAGGGGAAAAACCTGTTGACTTCACAGGGGCTGAGCGTATTCTGAGTAAAGCTATTGGGAGCACTTGGGGCCACTTCAAGTGTGTCTCCTGACAAAGCTTAGACATTTGGGCTTTTAAGGTACGATTCATTCGCTCAACTTTCCCTGAACTCTGGGGTCTATATGCAGTGTGGAGTTTCCATTGTATCTGTAGGGCTTTTGCTAACTGTTGGGTAATCTGAGAAACAAATGAGGGTCCATTGTCTGACCCTATTACTGCTGGGATTCCAAATCTAGGGACAATCTCTCTTAATAAAACTTTGGTGACTTCTCTAGCTTTTTCGGTTCTGGTTGGGAAGGCTTCTACCCACCCAGAGAAAGTACAAACTAATACTAATAGGTAGTGGTATCCACTGGCTTTTGGCATTTCAGTGAAATCAATCTGCAGGTGGTGCATGGGGGTTACACCTCCTGACTGAACTCGAGGTGGTGGTGTGGGACCTTGCTTGGCATTGTTTTTGGCACAAATTTGACACTGGCGTGCTACTGAGGCTGATAGAGCTGATAACATAGTAATATAGAAATGTGGTCTAAGTGCTTTTTCCATAGCGGTCTTCCCATAATGTGTGGTTTCATGGAAAGCTTTGACAAAGGCTGGTCCTAACAATTCAGGAATTACTATTTGTCCTGGGGGTTGACTGTCCTCTGCTGGTGGCAGTTCAATCCACCCATCTTTCAGTACTCCATCTTCTTTGTTACAGTAGTAGTCTAATTCTTTGGTGGTATATCGTGGTGTCCATGAGTTCAAGGGTACTGGAAACAATGCTGCCTGCATCGGTGTGGCTTGTGGCAAAACTTGTCCTGTCATAGCTGCTTGTCGTGCTGAGGCATCTGCAAATCTGTTTCCTCGGGCAACTTCTCCTTTTCCTGCTTGATGTCCTCTGCAATGCATGACAGCTACACGAGTTGGGGCCCATACTGCGTCAAGTAGCATCAGTATCTCGGGGCCATACTTAACTGATTTTCCTCCGGATGTGATGAGTCCTCTTTCTTTGTAGAGAGCTCCATGGGCATGTAAGGTGGTGAAGGCATACTTAGAGTCTGTATATACATTCAACACAAGTTTTTCTCCTAGTAGTAGTGCTCGGGTAAGTGCTATTAATTCTGCTTTCTGGGCTGATGTGCCTGAGGCTAGGGCTGATGATTCAACAACTTCATGTTGAGTGACTACTGCATATCCGGCACAGCGTCGTCCATTGATGATGAGACTGCTTCCATCAACATAATAGATTTGGTCAGGATTGTCTATGGGCACATCTGTCAAATCAGGTCGGCTTGAGAATACAGTGTCCATGACTTCTATACAGTCATGCTCTGGAAGTTCTTCACTGATAGGTATCAGTGTGGCTGGATTCAAGGCATGGCTCACTTCCAGTTGTATCTGTGGGTTTTCACATAGCATGCTCTGATATTTCAACATTCGAGAATTGGTGAGCCAATGATTTGCTTTCTGTTCCATAAGGGCAAGGACTGCATGTGGCACAGTGACTCGTATATTTTGTCCTAGTGTGAGTTTGTCTGCTTCACTCACCAACAAAGCTGTAGCTGCAACTTCTCTCAGGCAGGGTGGCCATCCTTTGGCCACAGTGTACAATTGTTTCGATAGGTATGCTACAGGTCGTTCCCAATTTCCCAATTTCTGAGTCAACATGCCTAAGGCATTTCCATGTGCTTCATGTACAAACAAATGGAAAGGTTTGTGAACATCTGGTAGTCCAAGGGCTGGTGATGACATCAATTCTTCCTTCAATGTCTTGAAGGCTGTATCCTGCTCAGGTCCCCACTCCGGTGGCGACTTTTCTTCATACAGTGGCTTAGCAATTTGGGCAAAATTGGGTATCCAGATTCGGCAATATCCTGCTGCTCCCAGAAAGGCTCTGACTTGCTTTCTGGTTGTTGGGGTCGGAATTCTGCATACTGCTTCTTTTCTCTCTCTGCCTAATTTTCGACTTCCTTGGGTTATACGAAAGCCCAAGTATTTCACTTCTTTTTGGCATAGTTGTGCTTTTGCTCTGGAAACTTTATATCCAGCTTCATCTAGTAACTGCAAGAGGTCTTTTGTAGCTTGTATACATTCACTTTCTGATACAGCAGCTATCAGCAGATCGTCCACGTATTGGAGAAGCACTCTCTTCCCCGGGGCCACTGGATAGCTGGAAAGGTCTTGATTTAGTGCAGCACTAAAAATGGTAGGCGAATTCTTGAATCCTTGGGGTAATCGTGTCCAGGTAAGTTGGCCCCCTCTTCCAGAGATGGGGTCCTGCCATTCAAATGCAAATAATATCTGACTCACAGGGGCTAATCTTATGCAAAAGAATGCATCTTTCAAATCTAGAACAGTAAAGTGGGTGGCTTCAGCAGGAATCAGTCCTAGAAGAGTGTAAGGATTGGGTACAACTGGATGTATAGTTTCAACTGCTTCATTCACTCTTCTTAGATCTTGCACTGGGCGGTAGTCATCTGTTCCAGGCTTTTTCACTGGCAGAAGTGGGGTGTTCCATGGAGATTGACATACTTTCAATAGGCCATGTTCCAGTAATCTTTGCAAGTGACGGTGGATGCCTTCAATTGCAGCTCTAGGGAGAGGGTATTGTTTGACGTGTACTGATGTAGCACTAGGCTTGAGAATTACAATTACTGGAGCTATATGTTTGGCTAGGCCTGGAGGACTGCCTTCTGCCCATACTCCAGGTGGGGCATCAATACTTTTCAAGGTTTGTTCGAAATAGGTGTCTTGGACAGAATCATCGCTGTAATATCTCCATTCTTCTTCTCGGGGAACGGTGAGCAGCATTATTCCTGCTGGTTTGGCTTGCGAATTTACTGTCATTTGCATTTCTCCTCCCTCAGAGAAGGATATTTGGGCTTGTAGCTTGGCTAACATATCTCGTCCCGGTAGTGGCACTGGACATTCTGGCATGTAAAGGAATTGATGAGTTATTTGCTGTCCTCCTAGACTGCATATGCGATTCTGAAGAAAGGGTTTTGTAGCTTTGGCACCAGTTGCTCCTATAATGGTGACTGCTTTTGTAGAAAATGGGGCTATTTTCTTATCTACTACTGAATGTTCTGCTCCAGTATCAACCATGAAATTCACAACTTGGTCTCCTATTTGTATTCCGACCATAGGCTCCTGGAGACCTAAAGCAAATTCGGAGCCCGGTCTGTCCTAATCCACGTCATCTTCATCATGGGCTGTCGTAGCCAATGCTTGTATGGCTTCTCCTCTTTCTCGCTGGAATTGTTCTCGATTGGCTCCTCCGCGATGTCGGGGACGGCCTCGTCTTTCTTCTCTCCATTGATGATTGCTTTCGTCATCTTCGTGGGCGTCTTCGAGTTGCGGGCAAGCATCTCTCCAATGTCCTTTTTCTCTGCAATAGGCGCATTGGTTTACGCCTAGCTGCTGGGGCCGGCTTCCACCTCGGCCCCGCCCCCTTCCTCTGCTCCTTCGACTAGGGACACCTCACCTTTTCTGTTCAACTATGGCTGTGGCCAAAAAATCAGCTTTCTTTCTCATCTTTCGATCACATTCTTTCTGTCTTTCATTATCACGATTCACATACACTTTATGAGCGACTTCCAATAACTGTGTTGCATTCATGCCCGCAAACCCTTCTAATTTCTGTAATTTACGTCTAATGTCTGGTTGAGACTGATTTACAAAAGCAGAATTCACCATGCATAAACTTCCTGGTGCATCGGGATCATAGGGAGTATACATTCTGTATGCTTCAGTTAATCTTTCATAAAACACTGCTGGACTCTCATCTATGCCTTGGTTAACTTCAGTAACTTTGGAAAGGTTCATGGCTTTCTGGCCCCCCCCCCCCCCCTTTTCAGGCCTTGTAACAAGCCTTGGCGAAAACGGGCTAGGGCTCTGGATCCTCTTTCAGTATTCGGATCCCATTGGGGGTCTTCATTCGGGAATTGACTCTGGGCTGCTTCCCGATGGTCTATTCTTTCTTCTCCTCGTTCTGGAGCTACAGGGTTATCTGCCAGCCAGTCTATGGCTGCTTTTCTAATTCGTGTCCGCTCCTCCGTAGTAAATAAGGTGGACAGGAGCTGACGGCAATCTGCCCATGTGGGTTGATGGGTTTCCATAATAGTATTCACTAATTCTGTAAGCTCTTGGGGTTTATTAGTATAGGAGGCATAATGTGCCTTCCAATTTAACAAATCAGTTGTAGAGAAAGGAACATACACATAGCTTAGGGGTCCCGCTACCACCTCATTATCTTCATTTCTTACAGGTATTCCCGGGACTTGCCGTAAGGGCATCATCTTAGCAGCAGAGGTCTTTTGGGATCTAAGCGATATTTTCGTACTTCTCCTATCAGGGCTCTTTTTCTTCTTTTCTGCAGGCTTATCACGAATTACTTTCTTTTCTATATACTTTGTCTTGGATTTACCTTTTACTGGCAGGCTAACACTGGCGGTCGCTTCTACACTGTCAGTCTCACTCGGGGAATTCTCAGTTTCTTCTTTTTCTGTTTCTGAATCTGACTCGCCTTTCTCTGTCTCTGTTTCAGTAGAATCATCTTCTTCAACTAAAGGGAGCTCATCTTCCTGCTCTTCGGGAGGTGGCTCGGGGGTTGGGTCCCGCACCCGCTGTCTCCGGGGCTCTGGGGCAGGACGCCGGGCTACTCTTACTGGGCCCGGGGCTCTAGGCTGTCGGGGAATTACTTCTGGGGAAACAGGATCGACCAGGATGGGCTTTTTCCTGGACTTCTCATCTTTCCCTTTCTTACTAGGCTGTTTATTTCTTGTTTTCTGACTATGATCTGTTTTCGCTAACATTATTCTGCACTGCTCTTCATAGCAGCGCTGCGCCCAAGGGGGCGGATCTTCACAAATACTTAACCAAGAATCTATATAGGGATACTGATCTGGGTGCGCTATCCGCACTCTACTATGAACTAACTGGATTATTCCTACATTAAAGGTTCCCTCTCGGGGCCAGGTAGGGTCTAGATCAGGCCACTCCCTAGTACACAAAATCTGTAAACGGCGGCTGCAGTCATTTTAATACCATAATCTCCTGAATATCCTTCTTTAAAATGTGCGATCATACATTCTAATGGAGTGTTCCTAGTAGACCCCGCCCCTCCCATTTCGATGTGTGCGCGCAACAACAAACAGAAGGGAAAAGGAGGGCGGACCGTGGGTAAGGGGTCCTCACGGCCCTAGAAACATATAAGGGAAACAAATAACAAGACAAGACGACAATCGCTTCCCCCTTTTTGCGACCTGAACGCGGTCGCCCGGTCAGGAAATGCGCTACTCAGGGGTCCGCCTTCACTTGGTCCGTGCTGCCAGACCTCTCATACACACTTCATTCACACAATCATGCTAGCAACGTATCCCAGAATGCATTCGTTTCTATCTATTCTGACTAGTCTTGTTCAATTACCAAAATACAAGAAGACGGGAGTTTCGCCCTGCGAATACTCATGCGGGGGTACTCGGTCCGTCTTTGAGAGGTGATCAAGCTCTCTTACCAATTTCCAAGTTCCAAATTCTCGAGATTACAAGTTCCAAATTCCAATGGCAGCACTGCTCTTTCTATATCTGTCTAGACAACAAATCAAAACTATACTCACCGGATCCGGTCCTTAAACTTCCCAAGTAGGCGCATGAGTTGGACCTCGGACTCCCCTCACTCGGGTTCGAGGCGTTGGCTCCAGCCGGGCCCGGCACCCGCCGAGGTCCGACCAACTTCCTCCGATGAAATGGACCGGCGGCGCCAGGAAGCAGCCCCCGTCGGTAGGGCGCGATCCCAGCAGGACCAAGCCTATAGAGGCGGAATGTCGTGGTATATTGCCCTATATACACTCTGATCCCACAACTTCCCGGCCAACGCACCAAGAATATGTAGCAGCAGAGCGCAGACAAACCAATGATACCAGGAGTCTATTCAGAAGGTCCAAATCATTTATTTGTGCACAAGTCTCAAGCAAAGTCAATTTCAAAATGGCTGAGCAAAGTTCTCTGGCAAAACAACTTTTATAGACTTTAGCTTCATTCTGGGTATAGGAAAAACATTTCATTGGTCCCGGTAACCTCCCGTACCTCCCGTACCCCTTCTATTGGTCCCGGTACTGATATGATTATCCAATTATATTCTTTCAGTGGGCTCGGCACCTACTTACCCCCCTTCTAGTCCCAATTACAATGGTCAGTTCACCAACTTGTTACTTTCCTTCTTTCAAGGCTATTGGGCTAGTTGCTACGTGCAGGGAAGCAGAGCTCTAGAACTTTTCTGTCAGCAGTTTTAACATGAATTTCTGTATTTTTCCATCTGTTTCTGCTTGTCTAAGCTAATTCAATACTTTTACTGAGTTCTTAGTTCTATAGCAGCATATTGGGGGATGTGCAATTCCTATAGGCCTCTTCACAAGCTTCATTTACAGGTCAAGCTAGCCAGGCTTACTTATGTCAGACACTGTGGATCACAGGCCTACACCTGCCACAATTTCAGTTTGTTCAATGTAAACCACCTTGATATCATGAAAGGCGGTATATAAGAAATGTTAAATAAATATATGCAGTCCAGACAGAATTGGGATCCTGGCTAGCACATACAGACCTGTTCGCGATTCTGATCCCGCAGGATAGATGTGCCGCGGGACAACCGGGCACACACAGGGCCGGGACGTACAGATCAGAATCAGGCCCTATATGTTCTTATTTTATTTATTCTTTTGACACAATTAGGTTATTTCTTAATGCCAAATACTCCGCCTTACGTTTTCTGTTATATTTGTTTAACATGGTTCTTAATTATTTATGGTTTATTTTATGTATTTATGTCTTTACTTATTTATTGAATGTATGAAATATGTTTTTATGGTTTTAAATATTTTGTTTGTTTTTATTTGAGTGTTTGTGCACCTTGAAGAAGGTGTTGGTCGAAATGCATAGGTAGTATTTAAGCCGTTAGGGTAGATGACTGGCAGCGTTTAGCAGGTAAAGTTAGGGTAGAATGACTGGCAGCGTTTAGCAGGTAAAGTTAGGGTAGATGACTGGCAGCGTTTAGCAGGTAAAGTTAGGTTTGATGAATGGGTGCCCTAATTTTAACCTCTTAATGCTATACCATTAGTGCCTGAATATCCTGATAGCCAGATATTCTCCAGTGGCCACTTATGTTCCTACTACCACTACTACTGATTATTCGTTTTCTAGCGCTACAAGTGTACGCCAGCGCTGCACAGACATGCAAGAGCCAGTCCCTGCTCATAGAGCTTACAATCTAGTCAAGACAGACAACACAGAAGGTGTAGGCTGGATAAAACAAGGGGGAAAGGAAAGAAAAAAGAGATCAGGTGAGTCAAGATCCAAAAGCAGCAGCGAAGAGGTGAGTTTTTAGCCTGGATTTGAAGAGGGTCAGAGAAGGTGCCTGGCTTACAGTCACAGGTAGTTTGTTCCAGGCATAAAGGTGCCAGCAAGGTGAAAGGAGCGAAGTCTGGAGTTAGCACTAGAAGAGAAGGGCACAGATACGTAGGAGTTTGCCAGAAGAGCGGAGTTCCCAAGGGGGAATAAGGAGAGATAAGAGAAGAAAGGTAGTGAGGAGCTGCAGAGTGAATGTATTTATAGGTCAGTAGGGGAAGTTTGAACTGGATGCGGAAATGGATAGGGAGCCAGTGAAGTGACTTTGAGAAGAGGAGTAATGTGGGGATGACGAGGCTGGCAGAAGATTAGCCGCGCAGCAGAGTGTTGAACAGATTGAAGGGGAGAGAGGATTCAAAGGGAGACCAGAAAGGAGTAGGTTACAGTAGTCAAGACGGGAGGGGATAAAGGAGTGGATAATCGTCTTAGTAGTGTGTTCAGAAAGGAAAGGATGGATTTTGTGATGTTAGGCTAAGACTGCCGGTTCCTTTCTCTATCAGACAAATGTGTGTGGAGAAGGAGAGACGGAGTCAGACAACCCCAAGACTGCTAGCCGAGGAAACAGGAAAGAGAACAGAGTTATCCACAGAGACTGAGAAAGGAGAAAGAGGAGGGGAGGTTTTAGGGGGAAAGATAAGTCAGTCTTGGCCATGGTCAGTTTCAAGCGGCGGTTTGAGACATCCAGGCCGCAATGTCAGAAAGGCAGGCAGAGATCTGGGGTCGGGATTAGCCGGAGAGATTTCAGGGTAGAGAGGTGGATCGGGAGACGTAATCAGCAATTTATTAAAGATGGTTACCTGAAAACCATGGGAGAAAGACGATAAAGCGTCACCAGGGACTTGGGTATAGAGGAGAGAAAAGGAAGCGGACCCAAGACAGATCTTTGGGTCGGTACACCAACCTGGGAGTGAGATAGAGGAGGAACAGGAAAGCCACCAGCCAGAAAACACTACACTGGACCAAGAGCAATGGGAGAGATGAACAAGAGGAAGAGACCCAGAATAAGATACAGAGCCCCTCTTAACGTGACTCAAGGCTGAGGGACAGGGGTTTCATCGGAGCCGAGAAAGGGTTGTGCCACGTCAACAGTGTCAAAGCAGCAGACGAGGTCAGAAAAGAGGATGAGGGACACATGAGTACAAAAAGGCCCTTGGATGTTTTGCCAGGAAAACAAGTCATGGGAGAAAAACTTTGGCAAGAGCCGTTTCAGTAGAGTGTAAAGGGCGAAAGCCAGGACTGTAAAGGATCCAGGAGGGCATGAGAGGAGGAGAGGAAGTCGACCTCGGCAGCGGTTGGAGACAAACAGCATGTTCAAGTAGTTTTAGAAATGGAAAGGAAGGAGGGAGATGGGTCATTAATTAGGACAGGTGGGATCAAGTGAGGGTTTCTTGAGGAGAGGTGGTGACCACAGCAAGCTTGAAGGCTGCCAGGGACAGTTGCCAGTGGAGACGCAAAAGGTTGAGATGAGAATATGAGAGATGGAAGGGACAACAGTGGAGGAGATGGGGGCTTAGGAAGCGGGCCAGGAAAAATAAGGTGGGGATAAGGATCAGAAGGAGGCAAGTGTGGTGAGTTTGGAGCGAAAAGAACAGAAGGTGTGGCAGTTTCCTCTTCAGAGATCACAGCAAAAGAGAAGAGGCGCTGTGGGTAGCAGAAGGTAGGGGAGGAAAAGTAGGCGAGGGAAGAGGGGGAGCAGACGGCGACGTGAGTCTGACATTTTGTAGGGACTAATATGGCGGGGGCATCTTGTGGATTTTGTCATGGAGAATTCAGCCAGGGTGATTGGGAGCACAAAGGAAAAGTTAAAGAACGTGAAATTTGATTAGTATGGGTTAGTTAGGGAAGGCTGTGATCGAGTGATCACCGAAGAGGCACTGTGATCCAATGAGAAGAGCTGAGTGCAGTAGGAAAGATGACAGTTGAGCGGTACAAAAGTAGTCAAGAGTTAGTAGATGGACATTAATAGTCTCGTTTGCAACGAGCTCTGACTGACTGGAAAGAGACGAGCATGCATTTGAAGTGTAGAGGAAAGGCAGCAAAGGAGCGGGGATTTGAGCCAAGCACGCTCAGACAGAGGCAGAGCACAGGAGGAGCTAGACTAGAGTCCTGGTCTAGTGCTATACTGTGGAGTGCTGCGGAGTGCAGAAACGTCTCACAGGATCGTGGTGTGGGTGTGATGCGAGAGCATCCACGAGCGCCGACGACGCACCCGAGGACACTAGTTAGAGGAAGCTGTTCCGTTCACTGCGTACGGTACAAGTGCAATTAAAGCAGTAACGGTGAGCACTTAGGTGCGATATTATCCACTGAAATAGGGTGGACCAGACTGAGTTTTTATTTTTTATTTTTTTTATGTCCAAACGGAAGTCTGAATTGTGTTATGTCTCCGCAAATCCTCATAACAACTCACCATTTACTTTTGTAAGTTGAATTTAATTCTACTGTCATTTGGATGTGTTGTTTCGAGTTTTTTTTATTTATCAGGATTTGCAGAGAACCGTCGGCCACATTGCTGACGCCAAAATACAAACTGGTTCTACGGCCCTGAGAGTCAGGGGTATTTCTGGATAAATTTGTTATGCGCAATGGCAGTGGGAACTGGCTTATGGCAGCGCAGATTCAAAGGAATCGTGGTTCTGGAAGGTCCAGGTACTGCTGCGAAACGGCCGGCGCTGGTGCACCAGCACAGAAACGAATTTGTGTGGTATGGAACAGGTGATGAGCATTAAGTGTGCCTTTGCATGTGATTAAATATGTAATTAGTAGTGAGATCTTGTTTCTGATAGTCCCAGAAGTTAAAAAAACATGGTAGACAGATTTTTAAACATACTTAATAAAACGCAATAATGAAATGCGTATGGCAGAGCACAAGAACTGTATAAATGTACCTGGCTGAACAATTTTTTTTTTTTTTTTGAAGGGAGGGCAGGTGCCAGCTGTTTTCATGCGTCACCAGGAGGCAGTGCGGCAGCGGAGATGCTTTGCGGATCCCCGGGGTCTCCTATTGGCACCGAGAGGTCTCTCACGGGGGGCCCACGGCCGCCGACACAGGAGGTGGACACCCTCCCTTGAATCGCAGTGATTGCACCTGGGGGGGCAGCTTAAATAGCTCCTGGGATATTGGGGAAGGGTGGGGGAAGGTGAGTCAAGGCTAACATGGAGCTCAGCGGCCTAAAACCTGCGTGATTGTGCAAGTGTGCAGTTCAGGGAACTCCGGATGAGGAAAAGGGGGGCCGGCAGGAGCAAGACGCCCAGAGAAAGAAAGAAAGGTTTAAGTAAATGAAAGATTAAAGGCTCAAAATGATTGTGTATTTGACCCAAATTGGATCAAAGAGAAGACACGCCTAAACTCAGGGGGAATTTAAAAAAGAAATGTAAGAGTTAAAATGAAAAACATAATCTAATTAATCCACAAGTGCCAGAAAAATTTAAAAATAAAACAATAAGCAACATGGAAATGAAAGTAAACATGCCTACTAATGGCTAATGTGTGGGCATTTTTTAATGTAATGAATTTACTATGCATTAGGTTATGGCGTCCAGGTACAGAAAGCAAGTTAACAGCTGGAGACTCTAGAGCATGTGAGAACGCTCTCAGAAGGCTAAATAAGCATGATGTAATTAAACATAACAACATACATATAACATAACATATGGAGTGCGTGAACGTGGCTAGTGGTTGGCGGCAAGGTACCTCAGGCTGGAAGGTTGAGGGGATTGTCAAATTCCCACTAAGAGCAAGGACAGGCAACCTTGGGCCGAAAGGACTTCGGCGGGTTGGCTACGTCCACACCGCGTGCTTCTTGTGTTCTTGGTGCCATCAAATTTCTCCAGGACCAAGCAGGAAGTCCCAGTCCTCACATGAGGGGTTGATGTCGGCGCAAGGATCTGACAGCCCGACTATGCGGGAGATTTCCCCCAGCTTTCAAAGAAGAGGTTTGGGAATTGCAGTGCGTATTGCGCGGTTCCCTTGTTCACCGCCAATGGGTCTGCTACATCGTTGGCTCAGTCTCCTTTTTGCCACGGGAGGCCGAACGGACGTAGTTATTACGTTTTTTCGCAGAGAAAAAAGTTGGTTTTCCATGATTTTTCTATTTTCTCCTTCGGTTCGACGCCGGATCCTTGTCCCGCCTGGGCCGCGGATACATCGGTTATCGATGCCACACTCTCTCTTTTTCGGTTTTTGTCCTTTGTGCACTAGAGTTAGCGCCATTGTTCTTTTTTTTCAGGCAGTCCTGTCTTTTGTATTCGGCAGGGGCCCTTTTTCCCCGATGGCTGCCAGCGGCGTTATGAAAAAGCTGTGAAATCGGTGTAAGAAAAGTTATGTCTCTTACCGAACACAATGAATGCTGCCTACGCTGCCTCGGAACGATCATGACCCGATGATCTGTGGTTTTACGTTGTGGCCAAAATGTCCTACGAAGGCCGGTTGAGGAAACGTCGGGCTAAGCACCAGAAGGATTAGTGGGATGCTTCTCTGACTCCGCAGTCTCCGTTCTTTTTTTCGGACCAGGGCCTGGATCCTCGTCCGGCCTCAACGTCTCGGGGAAACCAAACTCCGGCACCCGAGCGAGTGTCGGGGGTTCCTCTGAGCGGGGGGTGTTTTTTTGTCTACTTCGTCGGGAACAGCACAGGAAGTAATGAAACCCGCATGAGGGTGGAGTGGTGGACGCATTCCTGTTCATCGCGGACAAGGTCGCATAGTCCCGATAGCAGTCCCGGGTCTAGCGGAGTCGGAGAGGCCTGGCCAAGCATCCTCGTATCGAAGATGGAGTCTCTGAGAACCGTTGAGTGCGTAGTCGGGTGGACTGGAACCTCTCCTCCAGGGGAGGCCGACGGTGGGGCCCGACGCTCGTCAGGGCCACCCCCGAGAGGAGGGGGTTTTAGTTTTCGGGGGGGGACTGCTGGGTCTCCTGAGCTTGGACTAAGACGTGACCGGCCTGTGAGAGCAGCCTCACTGCCCTTCATGGGAACAGCAAAAGAGGGCATGTGATCGCCAGTCGTACCGGTGCATCTGCACCCGACCACAGGGACAATCGACATCCAAGTCGACCCCGGAGGCCGAGCCTGATCCTCGAGTCCATGAGGGCTCTGGCTCAGGCGGATTCTCCCGTTCGGGAAACCACACGAGCAGGCCTCGACGCCCTGGTACCCTCGGCGTCGGGGAGGATGGGCATTGGTGCCGCCTCCTCAACTCGAAATGGGAGGACCGCTCGATTCCTCCTCCGAGGGTTAGTGGACTGAGAGACGGAGGCCGAAGAGTTGACACCACACTCGAGATCACGATTGGACTCGGCTGTGTAATCGGACTCGCCGGAGTCCCGGCACCTCGGGGAGACGAACACTCCCTGACGACACGGAGGATACCCGGTTCTCGGACTTCGTAAGGATTATGGCCAAGGCCTTGGCCTTCCCCACGGATCCCGAGGAGGAGCCCTCGAGAAGAGGAGCTCGAGGCCCTCCAGTCTGATTCTCCCCCGAAGGACGGACGTTACTGGACCGGTTCCTCCGGTGATGAGAGCGGCTGATCTTAAGCATGTGTGGAGACACCGGCCGCGACCCCGGCCTGTTAAGCAACGGGGTCGATTCCATTCATCGTGTCCGCAAGAGCCCCGGGTTCCAAAAAGGCACAATTACCGCACCACTCCATGGTTGTGGAATCGGCCATGCATCGACTGAAAAGTCAGAAGATGCATTCCTCGGTGCCTCCCGGCCAGGAGGCACGGCAACATGGATGCCCTCGGTAAGAAGTGCACTTCCAAGGCTCTATGCCTGCTTGCTGTGTCCAGACATACCAGCTTCTACATGGGCATGTATCTCCGAGACCTGGCAAAAGGAGATGGCTGGGTTCTCTGCTGGTCTCGCCGAGGAACCTTTGCAGCGGTTCCTCAAGCCTTGTCCACTGGTATTCGGCCAAGTGCACAGAGAAGTTTATCTACGAGCAGCCTACGATGGCTTAAGAGGCTTCGGCCCGGGTAGCCGGGGCTGGAATCGGTGCCGACCGACAGGCTTGGCTACAGTCATCCGATCTAGAGCCATGGTGTGCAGGACAAGGGGTACGATGTCTGCTGCCGAGGTGAAAACCTCTTTGGCAAGCCCATGGCTGAAAAGGCTGCAGAACGAGAGAGACGAGACTCTGACCCGGACTAGGCTGTCCAGAATACACCTCTGCCCCTTATCAGAAAAAGAAGGCCTCGGGAAAAAAAAGACCTTTTGCGTCGAGGAAGTCATCTGCCTATAAACCAATACCCTCATTATCAGGCCTCTGCAGCTCCCCAACAGGGTCAGCAGGCCAAGGGGCAGGCGTCATGGGACCCGTAGGCCGAAGGCCCCCAAGCCACCAACACCAGGCCCTGCTCAGCAGGGTGGCGGGTTTGGACTCAGAAGGCATAGCCTCTTATCCTCAGGGGATCACATCAGCAACCGGGAGGCCGGCTGGCCCACTTTGCCCACAGGTGGTCAGCCGTCGAACATCAGGATACCTGGGTTGCTCCATATAGTCCACACGGGCTATGTTCTCCCATTTCACCAAGTACCTCCCTCCTATTTTCCAGGGGAGCCTCCAAGACTCACTCTGCAAAGGGACCTACTCCGTAAGGAGTTAGCAAGTCTGCTAAGGGAAACAGGCTGTGTAACCAGTGCCACACCACATGAGAGGTCACGGCGTTTATTCCAGGGACTTTCTGGTACCAAAAAGAAAAGGGAGAGGCCTCCAGACCCATCCTAGACTTGCGCAAACCTCAACAATTTCATGGAGAGGGAAAAGTTCAAGATGCTTACCCTTGGAATCCTGCTGCCCTACCTCCAGTAGGGAGATTGGCTATGCTCCTGAGATCTAAAAGTATGCTTATACTCACATCCTGATTCATCCAGAAACAGACAATATCTCAGATTTGGCCTTGGGGGGGGAAAACCACTACCAGTACCGAGAACTATCCTTTGGCCTAACCTCCGCTCCCAGGGTGTTACACCAAGTCGCCTGGCGGTGGTGGCGGCCTACCTGAGGCGTCAAGGTCCTTTTTGTGTTTCCATACCTGGACCTTTCGGACTGGATCATAGGTGCGACCCAGTCTTCACAGGAGGCCAGTCAAGCCACCCTTCGCCTATGTGGCTCTGCTTCAGCACTTGGGGTTTGTCATAAAATTCGCAAAGTCCACTTTGCTACCGTCCCAGAATTTAGAATTCAGAGGAGTAAGGCTAGACACTATCAGGCGAAGGGACCTTTCTGGCAGTGGATAGGGCCACCACAGGTTGATGGAGGTAGCCAGGCAGTTTCACAGGCAATTCCCTGGTCTCCGCCAGGCAAGTCCTGAGACTTCTCGGCCCATATGGCTTCCACGGTTCATGTAACCACAAATACCAGCCTGCCCATGCGGCCTGCTCAGTGGAGCCTTCGAACGAAGTGGCATCAAGCCACAGGGAGCCCTTGCAGACTCGGTTGAGGAATATCCACATTGCGCGGTCTCCTCTCTACAATGGTGGCTTCATCTTCCGAAATCTGGTACTCAAAGTGGGGTTTTTCAATCCCCTTCGCATTCTCAAGTGCTGACGACAGAGGCTTATCGTCTAGGTTGGGGAGCCACATTGCCAAGGGGCAGGTACTCTAGGGTCTCTGGACCCTCGGGGAGGCGGACTCAGGAGAGAAGATTCCTGGAGCTCCAGGCAATATGCCTAGCTCTGAAGAGCCTTCTCCCACCTCACATCTCACCAGTCTGTACTGGTCCAGATGGGACAAATCAACTTGCCATCGTTGTACGTGGAACAAAACAAGGAGCCACGGGCTCCTTCATTCCTCTGTCATGGAGGCACAACGACTGTGCTCTTGGGCAGTCAATCACGGAATCCTCCTCAAGTCCCCTGTCTAACATACAGGTCAAGGGAAAAAATTACATGGCGGACAGGACTGAGCAGGATCCAGCAAAACCCCACCCAAAACGGAAGGGAGATTGAATACCTTCGGTGGTGAAAGCAGATCTTTCTCAGGTGGGACCTCCCCACCATGGATCTTTTCGCCAGTTCTCTGAACCGGCAAACTCACATGCAGCAGATTCTGTTCCAGACACTCCGACACTCGCACTCGCAGACGTAGCATCGGAAGCCTTTCTGATTCCCTGGTTCCCATTAGAATACTGTATGCGTTTCCTCCAACGGCCACTAGTGTCCCCGAACGCTGTTCAAGGGCCTCAAGGATGGGGCCCTCAATGATTTCTGATAGCCCCATGGTGGCACGAGGCAGCCGTGGTTACCACTCCTGCTGCAACTGGGCGGTGGCCACTCCTCTTCATCTGGGGATTCAACACGATCTCCTGTCTCAGGATCAGGGGGTCGCTCGCTGCACCCCAACCTCCAGTCCCTTCATCTGATGCGGCCTGGCTGACTGAACGGGTAGTCCTGGTCCCCCTACTACGGCCTAGAGAGGTGGAAGACATAGTCTTAGCCTCTAGGCGGCAATCCACCAGGAAATCCTACGCTCTTAAGTGGCGTAGATTCTCCATGGTGTGCTCAGCACAGCGAGAATCCCTTCTCGTGCTTGGTAGCGGTAGTATTGCAATATTTGCTTTACCTCTCCAATCTAGGCCTTAAGTCCAACTCTGTCAGGGTTCACCTCAGTGCTCTCTCAGCGCACCACTCGCCGGTGGACGGGAGGCCTCTTTCCAACCACCCTTTAGTGGCTCGTTTTCTCAGAGGCCGCCTCCTGCTTAAGCCTCCTTTGCATCCACCAGCCCCTGAGTGGGATCTGAATGGGTCTTACAGTGGATTACTTGTCCGCCATTTGAACCTATGGCTACCTGCCCTCTCTGTTTTCTCTCCTGGAAAACCTTGTTTCTGGTAGCTCTTACCTCTACTAGGCGAGTGAGTGAACTTCAGGCACTAGTGTCTGATCCCCCTTACACTAGGTTCTACAGGAATAGGGTAGTCTTACGGACTCACCCGAAGTTTCTCCCTAAGGTTGTCTCCCCTTTTCACCTCAATCAGGAGGTGGTTCTTCCGACCTTCTTTCCCAGGCCGCATGCCAACCGGGCTGAGATGGTCCTGCATACCCTGGACTGTAGGAGGGCATTGTCCTTCTACCTTGACCGTACGCGGGAGCATCGAAGGGCTGTTCAGCTCTTCGTTTCTTTTGACCCCAATAAATTGGGGTTACCTGTTTCCAAGCGTACTTTGTCCATATGGGTCGCTGACTGTATCGCCTGGGCTTATGGGGCAGCCGGCCTCTCGTTGGAGGGTCGAGTCACGGCTCATCGTGTCAGGGTGAAGGCTGCGTCAGTGGCTCATCTCCGCTCTGTTCCATTGCAGACTTCTGCCGGGCCGCTACTTGGTCTTCAAGCCAGACTTTTGCGGCCATTACTGCCTTGAGAGGGAGTCCCGCAGGGACAGTGCTTTCGGACAGGCAGTACTCCATAATCTCTTTGGGGTTTAGGCAACTCCTACCCTCCGGCCTGGTGTTGGGCTACTGGTCGGGGGCGTTCTCAGAGAAGATTCCTTCCTTACGTACTGACGAGCTAGAGGGAGCTCATTTTTTCCGCTTGAGGTCTCCGGTAGCCTTAAGCTGGGGAGTCCCATATGTGAGGACTGACTTCCTGCTTGGTCCTGGAGAAAGAGTAGTTACTCACCTGTAACAGGTGTTCTCCAGGAGCAGCAGGAATCAGTCCTCACAACCCTCCCTCCTCCCCTTGGAGTTGCAGTCATATGATTTATTTTTGCTATTTTTGCTGTCTTTTAGCTATGTCATCAGACTGAGCAAGATGGCACCCTTGGGCGGGAAGGGGACCGCGCATGTGCGCTGCAATTCCCAAAGGCTTTCTTTGAAAGCTGGGGAAATGCTCCGCACGGGGGCTCCGTCGGCGCCGACGTCACCCATATGTGAGGACTGATTCCTGCTGCTCCTGGAGAACACCTGTTACAGGTGAGTAACTACTCTTAACCCTCCATAGCCCAATTTCCCTGTAAAATAGTTATTTCCAAGTTATAATGCCCTGTTCAATGTAATTTCAGTTTGTTCAATGTAAACCACACTGATGCAGAATAGCGCGGTATAAGAGCATGTAAATAAATAAATAAATACTATATGATGGCAGGTAATGACCAGTATGGTCCATCTAGTCTGCCCACAAGGTGGCAAGAGTAGGTGCACCTGCTGCTCCGTGCAGGTCACTCCTCCCCTTGCCTTTGTTTAGGGTGTACCACTGTCCATACTGACCCCTATTTGTGAGATATGAGATAGGTAAGTTTTTATTTTTATTTTCCTGTTGCTATAAAAGGATCCACTGTGTCTGTCTCATGCCATTTTGAATTCTGTCACTGTATTTTCCAGCACTTCCATCTGGAGGGCATTCCAAGCATCCACCACCCTTTCAGTGAAAGAGTATTTCCTGATGTTGCTTTTCAATTTATCCCCCTTGGAGCTTCATGCTATACCCTCTAGTTTTACAGCTTCCCATCTTTGAAAAAGGTTTGTTTGTTCATTCATTAATACCCTTTAAATACTTAAAGGTCTGTATCATATCTCCCTGTCCCTCTTCTCTTCTAGCGTATACATATTTAGGTCTTCAAGTCCCTTCTGGCACAGGCTCCAAATCATCTTGGTCGCCTTCCTCTGAACAGTTTCAAGTCTCAAAATGAACACGATACTCCAAATGAGGCCTCATCAGCGACTTGTACAGTGGCATTAATACCTCTTCCTTTCTGTTGGTAATTCCTCTCTGTATGCAACCAGCATCCTTCTGGCTTTGGCCACCATCTTGTCACACTGTTTCACCACCTTGAGATCCTCAGAAACATTCACTCTGAGTCCTTCTCTGGTCCATGCACACTCCTCGCGCCCTGTCACATTCTATTCATAGAAACATGATGACAGAAAAAGACCACATGGCCTATCTAGTCTGTCCTTCCATATCAACAACTACAACAGTCCACTTTTTACCTTTAGAGATCCTCTGTGTTGGTCCCATGCTTTTGAATTAAGTTACTGTCCATCTACCACCTCCACTGGGAGACTATTCCACGGATCCACTACTCTTTCCGTAAAGAAATATTTCCGCATATCACTCCTGAATCTATCTCCTTCACCCTCATCCCATGTCCCTCATAGCAGAACTTGCTTTCAATTGAAAGAGGCATCTCCCTGAACATATGCCACGGAGGTATTTAAACATCTAAATCATATCACCTCTATCCCGCCTTTCCTCTAATGGGTACATATTAAGTTCACTATGTCTTTCCTCATATGCTTTATAATGAAGACCACTAATCATTTTAGTAGCCACCCTCTGCACCGACTCCATCCTGTTCACATCCTTTCTCTCCTGGAAAACTTTATTTCTGGTAGCTCTCACTTCTGCTAGGCGAGTGAGTGAACTGCAGGCACTAGTGTCTGATCCTCTTTACACTAGGTTCTACCGGAATAGGGTAGTCCTACGGACTCACCCTAAGTTTCTTCCTAAAGTTGTCTCACCTTTTCACCTCAATCAGGAGGTGGTTCTTCCGACCTTCTTTCCCAGGCCGCATGCCAACCGGGCTGAGATGGTCTTGCATACCCTGGACTGTAGGAGGGCGTTATCCTTCTACCTTGACCGTACGCGGGAGCATCGAAGGCTGGTCAGCTTTTTGTTTCTTTTGACCCCAATAAGTTGGGGCTCCCTATCTCCAAGCGTACGTTGTCCATATGGGTCGCTGACTGTATCGCCTGGGCTTATGGGACAGCCGGCCTCTCGTTGGTGGATCGAGTCATGGCTTATCGTGTCAGGGCGAAGGCTGCGTCAGTGGCTCATCTCGCTCTGTTCCGTTGACAGACATCTGCCGGGCCGCTACTTGGTCTTCAAGCCAGACTTTTGCGGCCCATTACTGCCTTGAGAGGGAGTCCCGCAGGGACAGTGCTTTCGGTCAGGCAGTACTCCATAATCTCTTTGGGGTTAGGCAACTCCTACCCTCCGGCCCTGGTGTTGGGCTACCGGTCGGGGGCGTTCTCAGAGAAGATTCCTTCCTTCTGTGCTGACGAGCGAGGGAGCTCATTTTTACGCTTGGGGTCTCCGGTAGCCTTAAGCTGGGGAGTCCCATGTGAGGACTGACTTCCTGCTTGATCCTGGAGAAAGAGTAGTTACTCACCTGTAACAGGTGTTCTCCAGGAGCAGCAGGAATCAGTCCTCACAACCCTCCCTCCTCCCTTGGAGTTGCAGTCCTATGATTTGTTTTTGCTCATTTTTTGCTGTCTTTTAGCTATGTCATCAGACTGAGCAAGATGGCACCCTTGGGCAGAAGACCGCGCATGCGTGCTGCAATTCCCAAAGGCTTTCTTTGAAAGCTGGGGAAATGCTCCGCACGAGGGCTCCGTCCGCGCCGACGTCACCCATATGTGAAGACTGATTCCTGCTGCTCCTGGAGACACCTGTTACAGGTGAGTAACTACTCTTTCTCCATTGGGAAAATTGCTCATTTAGGCCTACCCTGCTTTCTATTTTTAACTAGTTCCTGATCCACAATAGTACACTGCCTCCTATCCATGACTTTTTAGTTTTGCCAAACGTTCTCTGTTAAGGGACCTTGTCATAGGTTTTCTGAAAGTTCAGATACTTTATATGCCGACTCCCTTTGTCTACCTGTTATTCACACCTTCAAAAAAAACGTAACAGATTAGTAAGACAAGACCTTCTTTGGCTAAAGCCATGTTGGCTCTCTCCCATTAAGCCATGACTGTCTACATTTCAGTAATTTTTTCTTATGATGGTTTCTATCATTTTTCCCGGTATTGACGTCAGGCTCACCGGTCTGTAGTTTCCCGGATCACCCCTGGAACCCTTTTTAAAAATTGGTGTTCTCCAGGACCAAGCAGGAAGTCAGTCCTCACTTATGGGTGACGTCGGCGCCGACGGAGCCCTCGCGGAGCAATTTTCCCCAGCTTTCAAAGAAAGCCTTTGGGAATTGCAGCGCGCATGCGCGGTCGTCTTCCCGCCCGAAGGTGCCATCTTAGCCAGTCGTCTTTTTTCCGCGGAGCCCTACAGACGTCCCCGTCTTGTCCCCGCGAAAAAGTTGATTTTCTTCTTTATTTTATCCTTTTTTCTTTCGGTTCGACGCCGATCGTTTTCCCGCCCGGACTCGCGACGCCGGTCTCGAGTCCTCTTACTTTTTTCGGTTTTTTCTGACTTAGTCAGCTTTCGTTTTCATTTTCCCTGGCAGCCCGGTCCTTTGACCTCGCAGGGGCCCTTTTTCCCCCGATGGCTGCCAGTGGGTTTAAGCGGTGTGGTCGGTGTGACCGAAATATGTCACTAACCGACACACACGACTTTTGCCTCCGCTGCCTGGGCCCGGATCATGAGGAACTGATCTGTGGGCCCTGCAGCAAACTGTCCTCAAAGGCGTTGAGAAGTCGGCGGCATCAGCGTGAGAGAATCTTCGCTGACCCCAGCCGTACCCGGACCTCGTCGGAGGCCTCCGTGTCGAAAGGCTCCAGCTCGGACCGTCGCCGGAGCTCCTCCGACCGGGGTTCTCCCTCCGGGGACCATCGTCGGAAGGAAAAACCCGCGAGGGCGGCGTCGGTGGACGCTCCTGGCTCCGCGAGGGCCAGGTCGCATAGCCCCGACAGCCGCCCCGGGTCCTTGGAGAAGGAACACCTCCCGAAGCGACCTCGCCTGGAGTCGGAGATGCCTGCCCGGGTAAGTCCTGTGGTCCTTCTGGACTCGCCTCCGCGACAGCCGACGTCGGGCCCGACGCCGTCGGGGCCCGAGTCGGGGGCTGCTGGGTCACCTGAGCTCGGACTCAGGTTGACGGCCTTGGAGAGCAGACTGTCTGCCTTCATGGACCAGCAGAGGGCACTGCTCGCTGGCTTCGCTGGCGTCGCTGCCCCGACCGCCGGGACGTCGACGTCCAAGTCGACCCCGGAGACCGAGCCGATCCTCGAGTCGATGAGAACTCGAGTCGATCCTCGGTCGAGGTCGCCCTCGGCCTCCCGTTCGGGACCGAGGTCGCCGACGCCGACTCCCTCGGCGTCGGGGCGGCTGGCGCCGCACCCTGCCCGGGCCGACCCCACCGAGTCCTCGTCGGAGTCGGTCTGGGAGTCTGAGGAGGAAGAGTCACCTGATTCTTTCCGGACTCGGTGTGTCCCTCGGACTCACCGGAGTCCGAGCCTCGGAAGCAGTCCCCCCCGGAGGATGCCCGGTTCTCGGACTTCGTTAGGGATATGGCCAAGGCTTTGGCCTTCCCTGCGGATCCCGAGGAGGAGCCTCGAGCCGAAGAGCTCGACGCCCTCCAGTATGACTCTCCCGCGAGGGAACACTTTACTGTGCCGGTTCCTCCTATGCTGGAACGACTACTCTTCCGCATGTGGGAGAGTCCGGCCTCCTCGCCGGTCCTGAGCAAGCGGGTCGATTCTATCTATCGGGTCCGCAAGAGCCCTGGCTTTCAAAAGGCACAGCTGCCACACCATTCCATGGTAGTGGAATCGGCCATGCATCGTCTTAAGAGCCAGAAGATGCACTCCTCGGTGCCTCCTGGAAGGGAGGCCCGTAACCTGGATGGCCTTGGCAAGAAGTGCTTCCAGGGCTCTATGCTCGCATGTCGTGTCCAGACTTACCAGCTATACATGGGCATGTATCTCCGGGATCTGGCTAAAGAGCTAGCCGGATTCTCCGCTGGTCTCTCCGAGGAGCCCTTGCGGAGGTTCCTAGCCTTGTCCACGGGCATTCGGGAATGCTCAAAGTTCATGTCCCGAGCAGCCTATGATGGCTTTGAAGCCTCGGCTCGAGTGGCCGCAGCCGGCATCGGTGCCCGCCGACAGGCTTGGCTTCAGTCGTCAGACCTTGAGCCCTGGGTACAGGACAAGTTGGTCGATGTCCCCTGCCGAGGCGAAAACCTCTTTGGCAAGCCCATGGCGGAAAAGGCTGCACAAATTGAGACTGAGACTCTCACCAGGACCAGGCTTTCTAGGAAGACCTCCGCCCCTTCCCAGAAAAAGAAGGGCTCGGGGAAAAAGTCCTTTTACCCGAGGAAGGCGGCTGCCTACAAACAATACCCCCATTATCAGGCCCCTGCAGCTCCCCAACAGGGCCAGCAGGCCAAGGGACGGGGTAACGGGTCCCGTAGGCAGCAAGCCCCCAAGCCTGCACCACCAGCCCCTGCTCAGCAGGGTGGGGGTTTTTGACTCGCTCAGCATAGCCTCTCCCCCCCCGCTGGTTCCCCCAGCACCGGAGGCCGGCTGGTTCACTTCGCCCACAGGTGGTCCAGCATCACCGCAGATGCCTGGGTGCTTCAGGTCGTGCGAGAAGGCTACCTTCTCCACTTCCATCAGGTCCCTCCCTCCTATTTTCCGGGAGAGCCTCCGCGCCCCCCTCTGCACAGGGAGTTGCTCCTTCAGGAGTTAGCAGGTCTTCTGCAGGAACAGGCGGTGGAACCGGTGCCACACCACCTGAGGGGTCAAGGCTTCTTTTATTCAAGGTATTTTCTGATACCAAAGAGAACAGGGGGCCTCAGACCCATCCTGGACTTGCGCAACCTCAACAAGTTCCTTGTGCGGGAGAAGTTCAAAATGCTTACCCTTGGAATCCTTCTGCCCTACCTCCAGCAGGGAGATTGGCTATGCTCCTTGGATCTAAAGGATGCCTACACGCACATCCTCATCCACCCAAGCCACCGCCAATACCTAAGGTTTGTGGTGGCAGGAAATCATTACCAGTACAGAGTACTGCCCTTTGGCCTGTCCTCCGCACCGCGAGTCTTCACAAAATGTCTCGCGGTCGTGGCGGCCCATCTCCGGCTTCACGGCCTCTATGTCTTTCCGTACCTCGACGACTGGCTCATCAGAGCAGCGTCCGCTCAGGAGGTCACCAACGCCACGTGCCGCACGGTGACTCTGCTGCAGCACTTGGGCTTTGTCATAAACTTCGCAAAGTCCACTTTGCTCCCCTCACAGGATCTCGAGTTCATCGGCGCAAGGCTGCACACTCCTCAGGCGCGAGCGTACCTACCGCTCGACAGGGCTCAACGGCTCATGGACCTAGCCGACCGCTTTCGCAGCCAGCCCCTGGTCTCCGCCAGGCGCTTCCTGAGACTGCTCGGCCATATGGCTTCCACCGTCCATGTGACCCCCAATGCCCGCCTGAATATGCGGTCTGCTCAATGGTGTCTCCGCCAGCAGTGGCGACAGGCCACGGGCGGCCTCGCAGACCTAGTGCGCGTTTCCGAGCCGCTGATCTCGTCTCTCCGGTGGTGGCTCCGGCAGCCGAACCTGACATTCGGTATGCCCTTCCAGTCACCTCAGCCGACCCGGGTGCTGACCACCGATGCATCCCTCCTGGGCTGGGGAGCACATTGCCAAGAGGCACGTACTCAGGGCCTCTGGACCACGTGGGAGTCTGCTCAGCAGATCAACTTCCTGGAGCTCAGGGCGATCCGCCTAGCTCTCAAGGCCTTCTCCCACCTGACTTCCCAACAGTCCGTCCTTGTCCAGACGGACAATCAAGTTGCCATGTTCTACGTGAACAAGCAGGGGGGCACGGGCTCCTTCCTCCTCTGCCGGGAGGCACAGAAGCTCTGCTCGTGGGCCGTCAGTCACGGCATTCTCCTCAAGGCAGTTTATCCCGGGCCAAGAAAATTGCCTTGCGGACAAACTCAGCAGGGTCCTCCAGCCGCACGAGTGGCGTCTGGATCCCTTGGTAGTTCAGAAGCTCTTCCTCAAGTGGGGCCTCCCCACGGTGGATCTCTTTGCCAGTCCTCGCAAACCGGCAGCTTCCTCGCTTCTGCTCTCGTCAGCCACACCCCCTTCGGGTTGCGGCGGACGCCTTTCTGATCTCATGGTCGGGGAGCCTTCTGTACGCTTTCCCTCCCATCCCGCTAGTCTCTCGGACTCTTTTCAAGGTTCTCCGAGACAAAGCCTTCATGATCCTGGTGGCCCCTCGCTGGCCCAGGCAGCCGTGGTTTCCGCTCCTGCTGCAACTGGCGGTGGAGGATCCAATCCCTCTGGGGGTACAACCGGATCTCCTCACTCAGGATCAGGGGTCCCTACTGCACCCCAACCTCAGGTCTCTCAACCTCATGGCCTGGCTGCTGAGAGGGTAGTCCTTGCTCCCCTTCTCCTGCCGGCGGAGGTGGAGGAGGTCGTCTTGGCTTCGCGACGGCCTTCTACCCGCAAATGCTACGCCCTTAAATGGCGTCGCTTTGCAGTCTGGTGTACCCAACAGTCTCAGGATCCCTTCTCCTGCCCGGTGTCGGTGATCTTGCAGTACTTGCTGCACCTCTCTAATCTGGGACTTAAGTCCAACTCCGTCAAAGTTCACCTCAGTGCTCTTTCAGCACATCATGTGCCGGTGGACGGCAGACCTCTCGCCCATGACCCTCTCGTAGCGAGGTTTCTCCGAGGTCTCCTTCTACTTAAACCACCTCTGCGCCCGCCAGCGCCTGACTGGGACCTGAATGTGGTTTTGCAGCGGATCACCTGTCCGCCTTTTGAACCTATGGCTACCTGTTCTCTCCGTTTTCTGTCTTGGAAAACACTGTTCTTGATAGCCCTCACTTCCGCTAGGCGCGTAAGTGAATTGCAGGCCCTCGTGTCTGATCCCCCTTACACTCGGTTCTACAAAATAGGGTAGTCCTACGGACTCACCCAAAATTTCTTCCAAAAGTGGTCTCCCCTTTTCACATCAATCAGGAGGTGGTACTTCCAACCTTCTTTCCCAGACCACACTCCAGCCGAGCTGAAACGGTCCTCCATACCCTGGACTGTAGAAGGGCTTGAACTTCTACCTTGACCGTACGCGGGAGCACCGTAAAGCTGCTCAGCTTTTTGTGTCTTTTGACCCCAATAAATTGGGGCTCCCGGTCTCCAAGCGTACTCTGTCCATCTGGGTTGCGGACTGTATCTCTTGGGCTTATGGGGCAGCCGGACTCTCCTTAGAAAGTCGAGTCACGGCTCATTGCGTTCGGGCAAAGGCCACGTCAGTGGCTTACCTCCGCTCTGTTCCGCTGGCAGACATCTGCCGGGCCGCTACTTGGTCTTCGAGCCAGACTTTTGCGGTCCATTACTGTCTCGAGAGGGAGTCCCGTAGGGACAGTGCTTTCGGACAGGCAGTCCTCCGTAATCTCTTTGAGGTCTGAGCAACTCCTACCCTCCATCCCGGATGTGGGGCTACCGGTGGGTGATAATTCAGCGAAGATTCTATCCTTCTGTGCTGCTGAGCTAGAGGGAGCTCATTTTTGTGCTTAGGGTCTCCGGTAGCCTTGAGCTTGGGAGTCCCATAAGTGAGGACTGACTTCCTGCTTGGTCCTGGAGAAAGCGTAGTTACTCACCTGTAACAGGTGTTCTCCAGGAGCAGCAGGAATCAGTCCTCACTACCCTCCCTCCTCCCCTTGGAGTTGCAATCGTCTGCTTATGTTCTTTTTGCAAATTTTTATGCTGTCTTTTTTAGCTATGTCATCTGACTGGCTAAGATGGCACCTTCGGGCGGGAAGACGACCGCGCATGCGCGCTGCAATTCCCAAAGGCTTTCTTTGAAAGCTGGGGAAAATTGCTCCGCGAGGGCTCCGTCGGCGCCGACGTCACCCATAAGTGAGGATGATTCCTGCTGCTCCTGGAGAACACCTGTTACAGGTGAGTAACTACGCTTTACACTGGCCATCCTCCAGTCTTCAGGTATACAGGTGATTTTAATGATGATTCACAGATTTAATAGCATAGAAAAATAGAAAAATGATGACAGAAAAAGACCACATGGCTTATCTAGTCTGTCCTTCCAATATCAACAACTACAAAAGTCCCCATTTTTTTCCTTTAGAGATCCTCTGTGTTTGGCCCATGCTTTTTTGAATTCAAATA